>JBAMNC010000443.1:600000-860000 GCA_037902135.1 Cetoscarus ocellatus
TGTGTGTGTTTCTGTGTGTGTACTAAAAGGGAGCTATGGAGAAACGGGGTGATGCTTGTTTTGTAAAATGTTTTTGTGTTTATGCTTGTGTGTGTGTCTCATTTTGTGAGCATGCGTATGCTTTTTTATTTTTCATAAAGACCCAAACTATTTTAATAATGCAGAGTGTTATTCAGTGTGTGTATGTACGTGTGTGTTTGGCATCTCATCATGATTGCTCTGAGTGAGGTAGGGTAACCATAGCAACTGGTGATGAAGCTGTCCTTGGAGATACAAGGTAGAGAGATGAGTGATAAGTGCAGTGTTGTGCATTTTTATCAGTGTGTATGTGAGTGTGTAAATGTTTGTGTAGAGGAGTTTGGAAGTTTGAAAGTGAGTTTCTGCCTCCACCGCTCGTCTGTTACCTTTTTCTTTGAGAGCGTCATAGCTGTCACAGGTGATTTGTGCTGCAAGGAGGAGAGAAAAAAATATGAGAAACTCAAAGAGCAAAAGAATCTGTAGCACCCCGTCAGACAGGCTGGCAGACAGAAAGACAGATATATAGATAGATAGACAGACAGACAGACAGACAGACAGACAGACACATAGACAGATAGATAGATAGATAGATAGATAGAAAAAAGGGTGAACTCAGGATAAACTCATTTGAAGGAAAACAGAAGGACTTTGTTTAAAATATACAATGTGTGTCTGGAAACCACAATAATTTAAAACAGCTTAAGATAATTGAGAGACTTGATCTCATAGTCTGGTAATCAAACATTTTCCAAATCATAGAAACGTCTCACGAAGCCTGTTCTTTACATTAAGCTGAAAAATAAACTCAGACCCTACTCAGACAAAGAGACCTCCACCACATCAGTCAGAGTGAATGCATAGGATTGAAGCCTCCTGTGAACATTAATATTTGGCTGAACGTTGGTTGTCTATCATCATAACTATGTGCAGCTGTAGGGCTTCTGAAGAATGTGTTTAAAAAATCAACACTGTAACATCTTTTTGAAAAGTAAATTAATATCATGTGTGATGGAATACAGTTCATACTATGTATAGGTTTATACCACGAAAATATAATATAATATACTGTATACATGAAATTTGATCATGCTGTAATAATCTGTTACATCTGTGCACTTCTATTTTAAGGTAACATTTCTTAAATCAGAAAAGATCATAATATGCACTTGAATTATGATTAATAATCTATTATATTTCCAACTGCTTAAAGTAACAGCAATTTTTAGATCTTAAAGTAGTACTTATCAAGTCTATCTAATAGTATAATAACTTTAAATAGGAAGGATGGGTTCCACCCTGACTCAGTAAAAAGCTCCAGTTTTCTGCTTTCACCACTTTCTCACTTTGGCAGCTTTCCTCAAGAGCAGTGCGTACAGGAGCACTGGTTCAGAAACCATCCCTCAGCTAATAACAGAAGACAGTTCACCAAACTCTGTTTGTCAACAAACTGATATCGTTCTATGAAGGTGTAACAGCGCTTTGAGTGTATGAAGTGCAGTTGCAGTTTAATCTCTATATACTGTTCAGGTTAGTTCATTTGTAGCCTTGGGTAAATTTGTTTTGCAGACAGAGGGATAGAGACCTTAATCACAACACACAAATTACAAAACAGAGCAGCATAACAGAAGAAATTAAAAATAAACTAACCCCAATTAAAAATAATTAAATCAGATTAAAAAACTTGTTGCATTGAGTTGTCACTCTTTATCTTGTATCAAGGGTGTGTTTTTACCACTTTATTTTTTGGGTTTTTCCTTGATTGACATAGGACAGTGGATCCAGTCGGGGAAATGACATGCAGGGATGAAGCCACAGGCTGGACTTGAGCTCATGCTCCCTGTGTGATGGACTATAGCCTCTATACATGAGGTGCAACCTAACCACAAATCCATCAGTACCACAGTTTCTATCATGTTTGCTTTCATTCTTGTTACAGTGTTCTGGAGATAAAGTGTCAACTGAAAAAGTCTGTGCTGCAAAACCTCAACTCAGTTAATTTATATTTTGACCTAGTTTGAAAACTGGGATATTTCATTTTTATACTAAGGAGGAATGTTTGGACAACAGAAAGTAGTGGATAAAGGATGGAGAGGATAGAAAACTTAATATCTGGAACACGTTTATCTAAACAACAAAATTAATAGCCATAACACAAAGTAACAGCCCTCAAATTTATACCTCTGGGCTTCAACATGGAGCTACCTGAATGTTTTACTGTTCAGTGCTGTTTTACCTGAAAGACCTGCAGTTGTTCCAGAGTGACCTCCTGACTCTGGCCTTGCTCTCTGGGCAGATGGATGGCCTTTAGCACCAGGCCTGAGTCTGTGGGAAAAAAATTAATATAATGAAGAGTTTTGTTAAAAAGGGGGAATTCCAGCAAACCACAGTTAACCTACAGAATATATCTGTTAACAATGAAAACATATGTTCAAGATGCATTTTCCTTGATTAATTTAAAACATACATGAAGCTTTACTGGAGAACAAAAGCTAAGTAAAATTGTGCAGAAAAGAAAGAAAATCATAGACATAAAGTTCTTAGTTTTCCTCTTTGACTCTAGCATATTAAGTGCCAGAGCCAATATTAAAAATATGTCACTGGTATGTCATCTTCAATTTTGGATGAGCCGGCTGACTGGAAATTTTTGTACCTTTACTGGCCAATATATTAAGGGTTTTTTTCCAGAGCTGGATTCTTCCCCTGCTGCTAGACATCATTTTTTGAAACATTTAACAAGGCTGAGACAAAAATCCCCAAAAAAGTAAAACTTAAAGCCACACTGTGTAGTTTATTCTCCCATCTCGTGGTGAAACTGTATTTTGCATTCAAACGAACAGCGCTCACTAGCTCCTTGCTTTTTCAAATGTGCGTTGCAACCGCTGAACTCTACGGTAGCCGGTATGTGACTGGAAGCTATGTCAACATGTCATCCAACACTTCGAGTTTTCTTTCTGGTGAAGAGGTACGTTATTTCAAACCAACTGCATTGAATCATTAGTGTTAGGCTTTCAAATTTGCCGGAGCAGTGACAAGCGCGTCTTGCTGTGCTTTTTCTCCGTTTCAGTCACGCTGGCTCTGAGTGAAAACGCGTTTAGCCTTAGTCAGTAGTACTACGTAGTGCTTTATGTCCCTCTTGGCTGTTCATAGTTTTTATAGACTGGTTTTTAAGCCTCTGTAGTACTTACCCATGCTACGTAAATACAGATAAGAAATTCTTTGCTCAGGTGGACAAGTCAGATTGTTGGCAGAGGCAACAAATGAGGACATATTTCTGAACGTAGACATTGTTTTTAGCTCATAAATTACTTCAAACGCTAACAGATCAGTAATAAAAATGAATTCAAACTAACCTGAGATTGAAAAGAAAAAGTTAGAATTAAATAAAAGAGAGGACAATTAAAAGCCCAAACTACTTTAATTTAGTAATATACTCTACCTGTGCCAATGAAAAGAACATCGTAGGTGCCGTCCACGGCCTCCACTCTGTCCACCAGCAGTTTGCTGAACTTGTAGTGAACGCCAACTCTTACCAGGAGGGGGCGCTCTCCGAGTGGCAGCACATTTTCCTACAGCAGAATAGCATTTGTTTTTGTTAATAATATAATCAGAACATGAAAGCCAATCAACTGATATATTTCCCTGAGTGCTTGTTCAATAAAGTTGCTCATGACAGATATCCCGTATGTTCAGGATGTTGGACTGATGTCCCTTTTGTGAGGACTGTTGGTTTAATTAATTTCTAGGTCTTACTTAGGAATGAAGACAAAAATAGAAAGTTGGCTTGACCCAACTGTAAAAGAGGTCACTGCCTGATTTAATTAGATTGGATCAATCTTCATTATGTGAAATATGAGCCAAACCTCCAGCAGCGGATGAGTCCTGCTGAAGAAGATGACGTCGTCGGGATACTCTCTGGTGGAGCTGTAGCTTCCATATGTGCTGCTGGGGCACTGAAAAGGAAATAAAAAGGATAAAATTAAAGGATGATGATGTCCCACAACCAGAAGGTATCTTATTTGATACCAGTACACGACTTCATGTGCTTAATGTAACAATGATCTCAATAGTAAGTGCACATGATTACTGATATAAAATGTTTACAGTCTTAATTTAAGTCAGTTTACAGGTATATCTATTACCTCGGTCCTGATCCTTTTTTATGAATCTGTTCAGACAGGACAGTGGCAGAGTAACAAGAGCTATCATGACAGAAAACTAAAGCTGAATTCTAGTTTTGAAGTAAAAAAAAAGGGAAAAAACCCAAATCTCTGAGTTGCGATTTGTTAGACCTGTGAAGCAAATTAAGTCTGACCTGCAGTAACCTGCAGTGACCATTTTTAGCTTAATATTCTCTTTTTGATAAAGGAATATGTTAGAATAGTTATCAAAAGATTTTCAAAATGACTGATGAGTATGAATTTCTTTTTTTTTTTTTCAATTTCTGCACCAAACAAACATGTCTCATTTTTTCATGGAATCTTTAAGTTAAAATGGTATTCTTGTAGGCAGCACGATGGCACAGCACAGCAGGTAGTGTGCGCGCCTCACAGCAAAAAGGTTGCCCCACCACTCGCCCAATGTCAGCTGGGATGGACTCCAGCCCCCCGCGATCCCATAAGGGATAAGCGGCATAGCTGGATGGATGGATGGAAGAATGGTATTCTTACACATATCTAACTTTTTTCTTATCCATCAAACATGTACAGTGGTGAATTATTTGATCTCATGGGGGAGATAGCTGGACCCCTGGCTAGCTACTTTTATCCACTTGATAACTACTTCATTTCTGTAGAAAACTTTGCTATGAGATGCATGGCATGTTCAACTTTATATGGACATTGTGTGCATAATACTTTTGTAAATCATGTTACTGTCCAGTGTTAATTTTGTTGACTTATTATTTTCGTCATAGTTTTCGTCAACAACCTTTTTTCCCCTGACAAAAACTAGACAGTAACTAATAAAAACAAGTGCACATCATCAACAGATAAAAACTAGACTAAAATGTCTGACAGAGACTTAATCCAATCAGACCTAATTTGGTCATGTAGAAAGTAGAGACAAGTTAGGAATATATCCAATCACAGCTACTTTGGTTGTGTGGAAAGGTTCGATGAGTTGAGAGGGACATCCAGTCACAGCTGCCTTAGCTTAGTGGTGGATAAGTTGGGGAGTGATCCAATCAGAGCTCCTCTTACGAAGTGATATATTCATGTAGAGCAGGTTCACTGTTTGTTATCAATTCTGGTATTGTAACTGAGATGCTCTGCTAGGTAGCCTAAATAAAGGTAACTGCATTTCACACAAAAGTTAAATTTGTTTCTGTTAATTTATACATTCAAATTTTACTAGCATTCAGTAAAGGGTTATTAGATGTTTCATTTTATCCAAGTGCAAAACAGGACTTCAGAAATTCAGGGAAACACAAAAAATGCCTTAAACTTTACACTTCATATTTTAGTCGACTAAATTTGCAGTAGATTTTGTCGACTAAAATGTTGTGAAATTTTGTCAACTAAAACTATCCTAAAATTAAAACAATTTAGATGACTAAAACTAAAAGATATTTAAGGCAAAAGGCTAACTCAAACTAAATTAAAAAGTGCTGTCAAATTAACACTGTTACTGTCTAAATCCATATGCAGCAGCTGCAGTCCTGTCACTGCTCCAATACTACCTTGTGCCCTTGTGAGGAGTCTCAGCTCCTCTCAGTCTCTCTCCCCCTCCCTCTCAGCTCCTCTTTGCTCCTCTCACTCACCTTCATGCGGAGGCGGGGCTCCAGGCACGCTGCAGTTTCCTCACCTGTTCCCGATCATCACTAATCACCGCTCCCTATTTATTCCCCTCTCCAGATGACTGCAGCGCGGGTGGATTGCACACACTAGCTTGGTTTGTGCTCGTCCTGCTTTTCTCATCTCCTCGTGTGTTTCTGGCTTTCAGCCTTTGTCCCCGTTCAGGGGCGGAAATAGTTGGTTTGTTGCCTGCTTGTTGCTTATGTTTTTTCCTTCACGGATATTAACCCTCGGTCTCCTCTGTTTTTTCCAGGTCTCCACGAGCTCCCACCACCGCTCACCTGAACTGCTGAATTCATGTTGCTTTATCCCTGAGCTACTGATTAAAATCACTTAAACTATCTACACTGCCTGGTCACTTGAGCTTTTGGGTCCACCTCCACAAACAATCTCTGGGTCATACCTTGACAGACCTATGTGCTCCTTTTGTCTTTACTTATGTTGCTTCTGTAACACAGCAACAGCTGCTAGTGTTGTTTGAATATTAATGTTAAAATAAAAGATGAATTCAAATAAACCTTAAATTAGCAGCAATACCTATAAACTGTGTTTGTCACATCAGCTTTATGTGTACTGCTTGTAAAATTGCACTGTCCCTTTGAAATAGCAATAAATTCAATTTCGTACTTACTGTTCCTGGTCGTGGGTAGGGCACTTTGCCTGTAAACTCTGCCCACTTATACTGAGGTCCCTCCTTATGCAGGAAGTTTCCCTTAAAGGCTCGAACCACATCCTCCATTCGGTAAACACACACGGCTGAACCATTCAGGATATCACTGCATGAAAAAGAAATAAGACACACTGTCAGTCATTTTAGTTAGATTTACACAATCTTTCCATGCATTAATCCTTTACTACTCATGAATAAAACATATGCTAAACCCCACTTTGATTTCCCTTGATGAGTTGTGATGGTCTTTAAGCAGTGAGTTAAACAAGGAAGTAATGCACTCTAAGGGTTGTATAAAGAGCTATGAGTCACTGTGGTTTTTAAGCTTGAAGTAGTTCACATCCGCTCAATGTGCTCCAAACTTAAGTCCGGCCTCGATTAATGCTCTGCTCACAGCACACCAGTCCTCTCCACCACACATCCATCCTGTAGCCCAGATGCAGCTAAGATCATGGTGGAGGTTGTGGTTATGTATGTCTAAGTCAAAGATTCCAGCAGTCTCATTGGCAGAGCTGCTAGAAACAGAACAAATAGAAAAACCATGTGGTGGTACATCATGGTGGTCTCTTTCAGGTCAGATGGCTGACACGTGCAGAATGTTTAGACTCTTAAAAAATACACTGAGGACTTCTCTGGTCTTCCACAACTAAGGATAAATGCGCGGCTCAAACAAAATTTTATGCCTGAATTATACGGGGCGTGATGGTTCAGTGTGGGGAGTCTCTTGTCTGTCAGTCAGGAGATCAAGGGTTCATGCCAAGCTCCCACTGTCTCATGGGTTGTGACCTTAGCCAAGACACTAAACCTGAAATTGCTCCCACTGCTGCATGAGTGGCATGTGAATGACAATGAAAGAGGGTAACAGAGTTAGCTAATACTGATGGATAACTCACATAGAAACTTCAAGCACCAGTAACTAAACATGAGAGTAAATCAGCATGAATGCATATGTGTGACCTGCTGTGTAAAAGCACTTTGAGTAGTAAGAAAGACTAGCTAAGTGCTATACACGCTCAATTTATCACTTAATTAGAAGCTAATGATCCTTGGCTGCACAGTCAAGCTCAAGTACTTCCTGTGGTTGTTGGAGTTGTTGAACTCAAAATTCTACAAACAGAAAATAAGTCATTTAATTTAAGTCTTGAACAAAGTAGGTACATGTTTTAGGACTTAGTTATTTTTATCTTTTTAAGACAGAACTACTGCCCTAAACAACCTGAGATTAAACAGAGCGGCAAGGCTGAAAACCAAAATCGAATGCCAGTGACCTTCCATCCCTCAGGTGGCACTGCATTAAAAACAGACATCATGTAAAAGATGAGGATGAGTTGGGTGATTCAGATGAAGTGGAAACTTAGTCCCATTTCCTTCAGGAGGTCCCAACCTGATGACCCCAGTAGTTTTCCAGCTCTTGCTCCTCATCTGTCAACTATTTGGGTTGGAGGGCCTGTGAGAGGCCTGGCAGTAGGGTAGGTATCATCAGCATTGTCACTAGATTGTGCTTGTATGGAGCCAGGTCAGTTGAAATGTAGATTAGTAACTCTATTGGGATAGAAGTGGGGATAGGGGTCTCTTCACTGAGTGCTTATCCTTTTATTATGACACTAGTATATTGTGTTTCTTTAACTGCATAGTGCAAAATATGATGACTCAAATGATTTATCATTTTATAAAATAGCTTGTCTAAAGCTTGATACAATGTGGTGGCCAGTGAAACTGTATGTGATGGCTGTCTAGTGTTAAAGCTTCCTAATTCTGCCGCAAATGCCCCAAAAATAAGACAAGACTGTCTTTTTAAACTAGTTTAAGCTTTGTTCAATTATCTTCTTATGTTTCTTTACAGTGAATGGACTTACAAAGTACTCTGACCCTTTGAATCATAAAATCATGATATTATGCAAACCCATGCTGTCAGTATATACAGTTCAATCTATGGCACAATAACAAAACAAAAAACTTTTTATTACATGTTCGGACTGAAAACTTCCACAATTATGCCTAATAATTTGACTGAAACACAGAAATAAATTGTGTTTATGGATTCATAAATGTTTTTAAACACAAAACTATTGAAAGTGCATTTTGTGACCATCTAAAATTCTTTGTGCAAAATGTCTACATTCCTAGAGGCTTATCTTTTTATTTTAGCATGAATTCAGAAAGAGGATTGAATGAGTTGTAAAAGATTAATTCCACAAGTTCTACATTTTTTTGATGTCTAACACTTTGGGTGAACCTCCCAAACAAAAAAAAATAAAGGACAGGATGTCAAAATGACAAAGCCAAAGAGAAAACACAAGAACAAATAAACCTCTGTGAGTGCAACCATGACTGAAGTAGAAAGACAAGTTTCCATTCACATGAAATGACCTTTCTGCACTCTGTAGTTTTGTGGTTTAGACCCCACCCTGTGTGATGCTCTGGATTTCCATCCGTTCCCTGCTGAGATTCCAGACACTTTCCAAAACCCAGAAACAGACCAACTCCCTGCTCTGCGCTGCCAAATGTTGTCATGCCCGTGCTGCTACTGGAGAGTTATTCTCAGAACATGTGCTGCTGTCAGTATATTTGAAGATATGACAAACAGGCTTTTAGTTGCTTATTTGCTCAAATTTTATTCCTTCATATTTCATCAAGTCCTTATTTTTCCAGCATGAGTGTTTGTACTTGTAAACCTCCTCTTTTCTGAAGGGTTGGGATGGCAGCTTTTTTGAGTCTCAGCCACTTTTCTATCCATCTGTAACCTGTCAGTTTCTGTGTCACACGCACTCTCAATGTTTTTTTTCTGTCTGTGTCTCAGAGGAAGCAGAGTTTTCTCCTCTTTGTTATGATTGTCTAAACCCAACATGCAACCAATTACCCATCTGTTGATCACAACAAAAAGTGTTATGTCTTTGGCCTCTTACCGCACCTCACTGAAGCTTCACATTAACCATGTTTTTCCTCTTCTGGCGAAATTGTGTTTTGATTTCTTTATTTTTTATTTTCTAAATGTCTCAGAGCTAGGATATCATCAGAAACTTCAAAATGACAGAAAGAATAAAGAAGCTTAATACAATCGGACAGTCAAAACATTTTCTAACCATAATGAAGAAGACAGTTTTTTTTTTTTTGAGAAACAGTTTCAGAAATGTGGTTGTACTGTACATAAAATACATACAGGTGCAGGGCTGCAGGGTTGACAGCTGTTGGTTTGACCCCTAAATAATTCATTCAATCAGACGGATGTTAAATATAAACCATAGATATGTGAAACAGTCCATCTAGTGTTTCAGGTGACCAATTTCCTCCCACAGGGCAAAAACATGCTTGTTAGGTTGATAAATGACTCTAAATTGCCTTTAGGTTTAAGTGTGTGATTGAATGGTTGTCTGTCTCTTTATGTTGGCTGTGTGATTGGATAGTGACCAGGCAAGGGTGTAACACACCTCTTGCTCAGTGAGAGCTGGGAAAGGCTCCAGCCCCTTGTGACCCCAGAGGGGATAAGCATTATAGGTAATGGGTGGATAAAAACATCATGCACTTGCTGTATTTCTTCAATGTTTTGAGGACAGAGGCTCACGGGCTCCTTTTTGTCTGAACTATTTCAATCAAAGCCTCACAGTGTGACAGAGGTATGCGATCCTATCCCACAGTATGTAACATTTCCACACCATGTTTTCCGTCAGATCTTGACATTTCAGTGTCAGTGTTTGTACCTGTTCACCTCTTCTTTGCTGTAGAGTGTCAGTCATGAAGGGAGCTGTTATAAGCGTCAGCCACTTTCCTATCCATCTGTTAGCTGTCAGGTTGTAAGTGTCTGCCTGCCTTGCATCATGTGCTCTGACTCTTTCTGTGTCGTTTCTCAGTCCCTGAGGTGGAGAAAAGTGTTTTTCTTCTTCTCTCTGTTATGACTGTCTAAAACCACCACTCAACCAATTACAATTCTGTGGAAACTAAAACAAGCATTATGTCTATAAACTTAATGAGATGCTAATCAATGATACATCATATTTTCAGTGTTCTTTCATTGTTTTGTTGCATTTTTGCATTTGGAGTGTGTTTGATTTGTTTCTTTCTTCATTCTTTTCTTTCAAATAATGATGGTTTTGAAGTTGTTCTTAGTCTCCAGAATAAACTGTAATCAAAGCTTTCAAAATAGGGAAAACACAAAGAGGCTTTGACGTAACTGAGCAGCTAAAGCATTACAAATCCTGTTGTTAATTATGTGTTTGAAAAAAAGAGCTTAATATAGACAAAATCACTGACAGGGGCTTAGCTGTTTGTGATTTTACCAGGTTTAAGGCTTGCATTAGCACAGTTTTTTTCTTAAATCTATTTGTTCATTCTTCCATTTGATATCATCTAATCATGATTCAAATTGCTTGATGGGTCTTGGTGCCAATAGGGAGCTCAATGGGAATATAAGTTTTTGGAAACCAGGTTTAAATTGATGTTTAGGTATTTTTAAAATTAGTGTGAATGAGTTAGATGACAGTAGTAAATACATCAGCCACAGCGATGGCAATACGCTCTACCCTTGTAAAGGAAGAACCAGCACAAAAACTAGGCTGTACTTGGCAGCTGTTAGGGTCAGGAGCTTTGAGAAAGTTTGTTAATTTGAGGACAAAAAAGTCTTAACTTTTATGTTATGCCCCTTGATGTTGGCTACTCCAGCACATCACATGGTCTTTTACCTGGATAGAAAAGGGCTGCACATCCTCTCCTCTACTTCATTGAACTCTTAAAATTCTTTTTCTGTAGGACACTGATGGGAGAGGGTATGTTCTGTCCTGTGACTTACTGTGGCTGAAAAGTTGGGTCTTAATATGTCTGTAGGGTTTCATGGAGCTGATAATAAATATATGTATTATCAAATAACCCTTCTTCAACTGGGAATAAGATATTGTAAACTTCCCCACCCACAGCAACACAGTCATTTTTTGCACTGAAAGAAAGAAACTTGAAAAGCATCCTTTAAAGTTTTTAAGTTTATTCACAGTTTTACAGAGGTTCCTACCTTGAAGTGGTAAACAGGCCGTAGATGAGAGGGTTCTTCTTGTCTTTCCCGTGGAGGATAAATATGTCCTCTGGAATAAGAGAAAGAGGACAGGAGAGAGACATCAAAGAGGGAAAGAAGGGGGGAGGATGTAGAACATTAGTTAAGCCGGTAAAAATCCTGACAGTGTCTGAGCTGGTGGAGAAGTTTTCATCACTGCTGCACAGGTTGGTGTCGGTGTATTAGTGTGTGTGCATCAATCAGTGTGTCTGTGTGACTAATAGTGTTGGGCGTGCTGGCAGCATGGCTGACTGGCTGCATGTAATGAATCTGTAGCCATTAATAACCAGCCACAGCAGGAGAGATGAGCGTTGAGTCCACCACAGGAGAACAACACCTGCTGTCACACACACACTAACACGGCGCCTCAGTGTTCACTCTCCATATGATTCACAGCAGATCACAGCAGTAGAGAAGGCTTTTCTCACGTTGTTGTGGCCCCCACAGTGGTCCCTCATGCAGTGTAATCAGTTGGAGAGTGGATTTGTGGCTCATTCCATCTGTCTGTATAAAATTTATCACTATTTTTTATATCAATACACCATTCATCAAATGTCTGATGCTTGAATTGGAATTAAACTAACACCCCTGACCAGAAAACAGGTTAGAGCAAAATGAAGACAGACAAAAATGGCAAACAAAATAACAGGACTGAGCTTATTAAAAAATGTACCCAACAAGGTTGATTCAAATGCCTCTGGCAGAGTTATGACCACAGGTGGTAGTGTTTTGCTGTGTTTTGTTTGTATCCTGACATTGATTCTTGTCATTGCATCAAACACATTATCTATCATAAATCATTATCTCAGGACAAAAACATCAAAACCAGTGCCTGGTGTATTTTGGGTAGGAAATGAGGCAAGGCTATTTAACATAATGCACACATGGTGGTTTCTCTTCTTTTTGAGACTGATTGCTTATATTTTAATAGTAGATTAAAGTGGAAATGAGGCATGTGAAAATACAGGAAAAAAACTAATGAACAGACTGATATAAAAACAGACAATCAAACAAACAGATGGCAGAAGTTTGGAAACTGGAAAATGTCCTCTAACAGTCTGAATTACAAATTTAAACAGTACGCTGGTGTTTTCATATTAGAAAAACAGTGTCATATTATGCAGTATTATTGACTCAGAGTCACTTTACCTAGTACACAGAGCCATCTAGTCATTTTTTTCAAACCCATGAACTAAAGAAGTAAAGGCTGATCTGAATTTCTTAATTTACTCCATAGAAATGTCCAAGATTGAAACCATGGTGTACCTTAAAAAAATACATGAAGAAGATCTTTTTCAGTGACATCTTGGAAAAAATCTATTACCAAAAGTCACTGTCTTCCCTTTACTGAACTGAATTAAAGCAGACATAATTAAATACTGTTGTGAAACCAATATCCTTTTCTACCAAGACATAAGTAGCAAAACTTCAACACCTTAGGCAGCTGAACAACACAGAAGTCCAAAGTTTATTTTTATTGTATGACAACACTAAACAGCCACCTTTTTCGGCACAGCTTGCCATTACCAGGTTGAAGCCTCGTTTGCCTTGAGCACTGCCTTAATTCTTCAAGGCAATGATTCAACAGGGTGCTAAGAGATTTTAGTCCATATTGGCGCAACAGCATCACACAGTTGTTATAGGTTTTGCCTTTGCTGTGGACCTGTCTACCCCCAACTGGTACTACCAACATCAGCACTACCATCATTAATCATAAACAACGAAAAAACTGTTCCAGTTAATCTTAAGACTGCTCCACTCAAACTGCTACAATTATCAACATTTATCCCCTTTGAATTCATTATCATTTTAGCTGTTGATATTAATTTAAGAATAATCTTTCTGTTATGATAAATGGTTGTTGCTGACTAACACACAATGTTGCCATTTAGGATATTTCTTTATTATTCTTCTGTATAGCTCTCTATCAGCTCAAAACCGCAACACAGATGTCTGTTCAAACAGAAGTCTGGTTTTGCTTAAGGTATCTGCCTGGGGAAAGGATTTTTTTTTTTTTTTTGCTTCTGTAACTTTTCTAAATGTTGCCAAGTGCTGTGTTCATGGTGGATTGATGTTGTGTCACAACAAAGAAAAACACCTCAACCCATTCTTTAGCAAAGTGTCTAGAGATAACGATTGTTATAAATTGGTGCTATAAAAAAGGCAATTGATGACTTTACCTATACAAACAGAGGCCGGAACACTGGGCCAATCCTTAGAACTGAAACTTAGATTGACTAAATACTGACCTGTATGTTTTAATCCAGCTTTGTTGAACGCAAAAATGACTTTAATAACTTCAGTCCTGAGTTTGTCTATATGATTACACTAACAGTTTTTTTTTCTTGGGCCAATCTCTCAGCTGCAGCAAAAACATCTTTCAACACAGTTCCTTCTTGATTTTCCAGACCCAGACAAAAAGCTCTAAATCAGACACTTTGGTTTCTGACCAACACTCATGATACTTTGAGAGGAGCTTTTGTTATTAAAAGCCCTGCAATGATGCATGCAGTGGAAACATTTGTGTCACGTTTTGTCGCATTTTCAACAATTTCTGTCCTCGTACTTTTAGTGTTTCACATCCCTGTGTAATGTACTTGTCACAGCAGGAGAGAAAGCCTTGAGTTTTCAGTGTTTATTTAAATCACACTAAATCAAAAGTTTTCTGTTTAGCACGCCTGTCTCAGGCAGAAGCTTGGTATTTTTTATGCTCACAACACTGCGGTAGAGAACAGAGCCTTTCGTTTTCTGTGTCGCATGCTGTGATAATCTATAAATACACATCTTGACTTTCCTTTGGTGGGACAAAAAGAAAAAGTCTGAGGATCTCTATGAAGATGCGTCTCTCAGAGCGCTCAAGCTGATGTTCAGATGCAAAAAGTTTGGCGACCTTTGCTGACATAAAGTTTGAGAAAGATTTTGAACATCAGGTTTGAAAGTGCTCTAAATGTGTTTGCCTTTTACTTCTCTATGCAAGTTTCCCCTCGTTCCCTCTCCATTTTTTCTCCTGTCCTTTTCTCTCCCACGATGAAGCAAAAATGTTGTGGTGACAGAGACGGCGAAGCATATCAGCGCTCCCACATTCCCGTCGTTCCTGCTGCCTCAGGTGGCCTCCATGGAACTATGTCCCTGCAGGAAGTCTAATCTCATCCCATCAAACCACAAACATTCACATACACACTCCTGCACCCGCTTGCCACACACAATGACTGTTTCAGATGTACATTCACACAGACAAATAGAAATAAAAGCATGTAAGGCCACAAACACACACCAAAGGCTGATACTGCAAGTATTAAGGTATTATCAGCACACACACAATCATCAGGCACCGTAGGGTACAGCAGAGAGGACTTTGGGTAGTCTGCTGCCTGCAGCCTTCATTCATCCCTCCCTCAATCTATTCCTTATTACATAAAGCACTCCTTCATCATTAAGTTTAGCCATTCATCTTTTCCAATGCTCCCTCCCAAGTAATCTTAAATGTGCAATTACTGTTTGTGATTTTTTTTCCTCTTTTGGATCCTGTTCAGGTCCTCTACCACATTTAGGATATAGTATACCTTACATTACACATCTTTCATTTCACGTTTCTAGCAAGTCCTTTTCTTCTTCTCCCATCATCTGAAGAATGCCGCTGTTTTCATCTCCTTTCATTTATCAAACCTTTATCACACCACTCTACCCCCCCGTTTTCTTTCCTAAAGTTTTTTTTTTCCTTGCAGTTTTGTTTTATTACTTTGATGATGAATGTGCTGTTTGGCGAACGCTTTCATCTTAAGCGTTTTTCAGAGAAAGGATGAGCTGGAGTCAACAGAAGGGCACTGCAAGATTTACATCTAAACCTGCAAAAGCTGCAAAGTCTTACAGCCCCGCAGCCAGACCGGTGAAAGCCATTTCAGCACTGATTTAAAGCAGACCGTTTATACAGAAAATCTGGTAAAACATGTTTAATGTGATATGATCAAACTGAGTAAATTAACTGATAAAAATCACATTTAAAGCACACCTAACAAACACTAAACTGACAAGAAAAACATATCCACAGATGGTGCTTAGGGCCATATTTAGCCAAGCTTATGAAAAATTGATGCAGCTTATCTATTGGACAAAGACTTGAGCTGTAGAATAGTAATACAAAAACTTTAATGTGTAGAAGCTGAAACACATAGTTACTTAGGTAAAAGTTTACTAAAGAGGAAAGAGCGTTTAGCGTTTCATCTAAACCTGCAAAAGCTGCGTTTCATCTAAAGAAGTATAAAACCTCAGAGCAGTGCACCAGAAACATGTAACTGATTTGGTCAATCCCAGGTCAAAAGCAGTCTAGACAGGTATATCAAATCCAGATTTATTTTGTTGGATTGTGGTGCCACTCTTTGGATGTCTATGTTGTAAATGTTTAGCAGATGTCTGAATCTGGAGCAACAGCACAAAACATGCAAATCAAAGCTTTGTGTTATTCAGCTGAAGTAACTTTAAAGTTCTCACTTATATTTACATTTACATGAAGCTGCTGCATGGGCTTTTCAGTTTTTATCTTTATGACACATGTTTACATTCCATTACTACCACAAAAAGAGGTATTTTTCCCTTGAACGGCAGTGGTCCTAAACATACAAAAATTTGACTTCCAAATATACAATTACATTACACAGACACACCTGCAGCTTATTAGTCAAAGGTAGAATGACAGCTCAAGCAAAATCTTGGATGAATGGATGGAAACTACGACGTCATTTCTTTCTATCCTATTGATCAGACAATATAAATGACACCAAGCTAAAATGTGCTTCCATTTTGGCTTATGGTTTTAATTCAATCTACATAACCTCTTGCAGTCCACCAGCAGTACCTCCACTGCCCACCAGAGGGTCCTGGCCAACACTTTGGGGAGCGCTGATCTACAGAGCAGACTACAGGTATGATTAAGGGCCTGTGTTCAGAATGTACAGTGCGTGTTGCTGTTGGAAGGTCACACAAGGTGGCCTCTGCAACGCTTGGTTGTATTCCTCTCATCTATGTGCAGAAATATCACTTGAATATGTGTAAGCAATGTAAAAGGATCCTGAGGTCTCCTTTTAATAGGGAAAAAGTTCTAGGGGCTGTGTGTGACGGCAGAAAAAGAGGAAAGGAAACAACAACAAAAAACAACCACAAAACGCTAGATTAGGTTTACTTGACAGTGCAAATAATCATTGTTGTGAATAGCCTTTTCCTTCAATTCTCTTTTCACTAAGAGAAGACACACTGCCATCAACCTGAAATACTCCAACTCTTGTGCATTATTGCCCATCTTTATACATTACATAAAGTTAGATAAAATAACAACAGAGCAAAGTGAGTAAATATTACTGAAACAGGATATTTTGCCTTTACTTTACAACATAGATCTCCTCTGTATACATATTACTCAATATATCTATGTTGTCAGTATGTGGATAGATTGCATATATCTTGGTGGTCGTGTTCATTCATCCAATTTGACACTTAAATAACAAAATGGAGAAAACAGTAAAACAAATAAGTGAAAAAAACACTGCAGACAAAATATACATTGGAAAAACAGTGATTACATAGTAGCTGTGAACTAAGTTATATCCAAAAGAGTATGTAAGAACAGCATTTTTCATAAATTAGTGCTGATCAAAATTCTTTATAAATGCATGCAGTGAGTTCATGACAGTGGCCAAGGGACTTTTTTTTTTTTTTTTAAATCTTGTGGCACTAACTGTGGACAGTTCAACAGTATAAAAAATTAGGTATCATCCAACCCATACTGCATGGTAGCGTAAATAAACTCAGTGTCATTTCAAAGTCCTGGATTAACTTTACACAAACTTTGTCAGACCCTTTGGGAGGAGACTCAGATTCACTGCCTTCAGCTTGAAAAGTTATCAGTCTCTCTTTCTTCTCAGCACCTTGCTGTGCATTCAGCTCCCTTAAAAAAATATAGTTTAACTTTTCAAGACGCCCACAGAACAACATTTTTCTTTTCAGACTTTGAAGGAGTCAACGCAGTTATTTACAGCTCTGCCTGGCTCGGTGCAGACTTTCCTCTTATTAGTACGTGACAAGTTTAAATCAGGACTGATTTGCTCCACCGAGCTTCTACATGTCTTGTCAGTTTGATTTATTAAAGTGATTACTTTTCAACACACACTCACTCACAAACATGCATTTTATCACACACTGAGTGCAGAAATTTAAGTTCAACCTGCTTCCGTCTGTAATCTGAACAGGCAAGTTAATGTGAGTGTTTCATGGTTTATATGCTTGAGGCAGGAAGGAGTAAAGATCAGAGGTTTTAAGATACAAAACACGTCATTTTCATTGTGTTGCCATTACAGGAAACATCCTTTTGTCTTCTTTTATTTTCCCTTGTTATCTTTAAACCACAACTTCCCTTTGCAATGCTACTATCTTAAGACTAACAATAATGCTTCATTTTGAGCTGCTTTTCTTTTGTCTAGATCCTCTTCTCTTCTTCTTTCAGTCATCTTATCTGCTCATCAGGTGCTCATCCCACCTCCCACTCTGCTCTAATCCACCTGGCTGCTTCATATCCCTCTGAGAGTCTCTCAATCTCTTTGTTTCTCACTTTCACCGTCCCCCCCACACTCCCTCCCTCATACTATTTATCCATCCCTCCATCTTCCTGTCCATCTGTCTGTCTGGCCTATTTTTCTCCTGAGAATTGTTCTTGTGTCTTCCTCTCTAAACAAAAAGAGACTGTGCTCCCCTGAGGGCAGATAGTCTTGTCTCGCCCGCAGACCTGCAGCTTCAGCCCCTATCTCCCTCCTCCTCCTAATTGTCTGGCTGTAGCCCCCCCAGGCAGTCACCCCTGTCCTCATCATTCCTCTGTTACTCCCTCTTTCCCTCCCTGCCCAGCCAACCTGAATGCCAACATCAACCTTCTCCCTCCTCCTCATGGTCATATTTCTGACCACAGTCCCTGGCTTTATGTCCTCCTGGCCATCATACAGTAATTTACCAATAATAGCTCTGCCTCCATCTTGTCTGGAACTTTAACCCTTTCAGCTATTGGCCCTATTCCTTCAGCCACATCTTTTTTTACTCTGTGACACATTTTTCCCCCTCTGGCCATCGCTGCAATCCCTATCTTGGCGTCTGATTCAATTTTAACATCAATGCAGGGACTGAGAAATCCATCTGATGCTGTCTACTCTTCCAAGGTGGTACTCAAGGACATTTCAACTCTCACCGGACTCGTAACGGACAGTTTTCATGATGGAACTAATTTACAGGAAAGTATTAATGAGAAATAAAACTCAACAATTTCTGTTTTCATTCAGAGGAACTATTTATATTTTATGGTGTCCAACTGGAATAGTTCTCCCCACCCAATTTTTTCTATACTCCTTAAGATTGGGGATCTAGTCCATGTGGATCTGGCACTTGGATAGACCATGGGTATAACTCATAAAAGCAACCAGCCTTCCAACTGCTATAAAATAAGTCAAATGGAACAAATCTAAAATCCATAATTTGTGCCCAAGGGACCTCCTCCGTGCCCCCGCCTTCCTCCTTCCTCTTCCCTACCATCACTCTATCTGCTCCATCCCTCATGATTAACCCCATTCCCCTCCTTCTCCCCTGCCCTGTCCCCATCCTCCCATCATCGCTCACACCCTTTTAGCTTCATTTCACTTCACTACTCCCAAAAAATACCTTTTGTCTGGCTTGAAGGCGTTCTTTATTCCTTGTGTCCATCTTTCTGCTTATTGCACCAATTTTTCAAATGTCAAAATCTCTTGTATCATCAGCATCTTAAACCATTCTTGTCACTCCATCTGTCCTTTTCTTCCTGTTGTGTCAAACACTTATTCAAAACACATCAGTGCCAGCCCACAAAGTACTGTGAAAAAGATGTGAAAGAGTGACAATAATCAAGTAGTGCAACAGCACAAAGTATCCAACAAAGTCTTGGTAATGTCATCCATTGGTTATAAAAGCCATCTTTTGGGGCTAATCCTTGGCAATAGCTGTATTGATAGCTTCCACAAGAATTCAAACGCTTATTTAACGCCCCCCGGTGGGAAAAAAGCTATCCCCTCGGCTGTGTGCCAAACAATGGTTGATGGTCCCCAAACAAACATTTCACCAATTTGATATACGTTTCTATAAATAAAGATGGTGTTGTTAAACTAGAAGCACTTATGAAGAGACAAGTCAGGATTGTGCCTCTAAAGAATCCCATCAGAGAAAGAAAACCAGATACCAAGGCTGTTCAGGGGTGCAGCAGGTAGGGCTATTGCCTTACAACAAAATGGTTGATAGATTGAATCTTGGTCAGGTTCTTTCTGTGTCAAGTTTGCATATTCTCCATATGTATGCATGGGTTTTTTCCAGGTACTCCATTTTCCACCCACAGACCATAAATATGCTTGATGGGTTAATTACTAAGAGTGTGAATTTTCCAATAGGTTACAATTCCTTTCACTTCCTATTCTAGGGGTCACGATCCGATTCAAAATCAAACTTTTTTGCACACCTCTATCAATAACTGACTCTAAAAATGCCCATGGTGACAACCAGTTAAAGTATTAAGAACCAATTTCATTAGCAAAAATACAGTTTCTAATTATTGCTATTTATATAAAGCATGGTCCCTGCAACATGGATACATTTTGTTGTCTGTTCCAGTAACAGAAATAATAACAGTAAATATGACACAGCATCAAATGGCTAAATGTATGCTAACATCTAATGATCGGGGACTATACTACAATTAAAATAATGTCCAAAATTTCTACAAACATGAACTGATAAAGTATCAGCGTTGCACTATAGAATGTGAATACAGTAGCACACCACAAAATACCACAGTATATTTGTGTATCAATATTTTCTTACATCCCTACTTCATATCTGTCTTTTAAAGGACAAAATGTTTGTAGGACAATTTTCAGGGAAAAAAGAAAAAGAAGGTGATGAGCTTGCAGATTTTGAACTATTAATGCCAGGGCTCCCCGTCTTGTTCTCATACAGAGGCATCTGATCATAGCGTCTCTGTTGAGTATTTGCGTCAAACTAGCTAATTTGTTATTTGCAGCAAGTCAGATCTGACTGAAGTCTGATTAGAAAAAAGATTAAGAAAGAGAAAAAATAACAGAAGAAGGATCAAAAGAAGATGTAAGATTGTTCACTGACATATGGGGCTGTCCAATGCGATCAGCCACGTGAAAATCAAATTTTCTTTAGTAATATATAGGTTTCTGACTCTCCGGGGGAATATTCTTAACCTGTGGAGGATGGGAGGTTGTATCACACACTCTGGAGGTGAATTCTGCCAATGCCACAGCAATTTCCACTTGAGGAGTCTTAAGTGACCTTTAAAAACTAGCCAGCTTTCTTTCACCATCCTCTTTGGCATGTGCCATACTCTCTTTTGCTGTTTACTCTCTTACTTTTCCTAAGATGAGGCCAATTTTATGTCAAATCCCCTTCTAAATAAGCTATTTCTACTCTTACCCACCTACCTGACCTTCTCTTCTTACTCATCTTCTCTCCTCTGCCTCTGATTTCCTCATCTCCTCCTCCATCCTCTTTTTCTTTCTTCTCTTGTCTGGTTATCACCTCATGCTATAACCTCTACCCCGCTCTAGCTCACCCTATTTTAATTATTCCCTTTGCCCTCTCTCTGACCCCTCCTCCTCCTCTGGCCATCAACAACCTCCTCTTTAGCTTTCTCCTCTGTTTCTCCTTTGAGGATCTGGGCGCCCATTCAAGTACTGTCAAACCAGCAATGATAAATTAAAAAGGCTGAATGGAGGAGTTAAAACAAAATAAACGTTCTACTGTATCACAAAAATAGGTTTTATCTTCATTTTACACAAAGTTGGTATTTGTTGATGAGATAATGATGCAAAATATATATAGAGAGAGACAATATCTGTTGGATGACTCAGACAGGCTCAGGCATCATGATGGCTCAGTTTACATTATTACTGCTCTGTCCATGAAACATTTATGGGCTGACACAATATCTCCTCCTCCATTGTTTCTCTTTCCCAGTCTCTATTATTTAGTGGTGATAAAGTCGTCATTAAGAAAAATAATTGCCAGTTTGAAGAAATAATATTGCCCATGAGACACTAACTTTTGAGAGAGGTCATGCCGGCAGTGAAGCTTTTATCCATCATGGTTGCAGGGTCAATGTCAAGCTTTAGAGAGCCAAAATCAAAAGAGCTACCTTAAACTGTCATCTGTCAGAATTTTCCACTTTTGTTGTTTGTAAGGTCTCTCTTGGTTAAGGGTGCATATCTGCAACAGCAGCGCAACGAAGCACTGCCATCAATGCCCTTTACAACATTTATACTGATCCCTCAACTGTGTTATGTCAGGTGTCTCTATCTGAAAGTAAATCCAGCATCATAATTTTATGAAGGCTTATGATAGCATGGCAAAGCAGAAGCTCCGCACACTCGCTGTAAGGTCAGATATATACTCTAGAAATATTATTCTTGCATTTCCATGTTCATCTGCTGGCACCTTGAGGCCCTCTGTACAGGAGGGCACACCAGAGCTCAGGCTGTTTACAATCTGATGTGTGGGGTGGAAACTACAAACATTGCAATTTGGATAATCATTTGATGCTACAAATACGAATACAAAATAAGTCACCGTAATCATTAGTTTAATCAGATCAGCTTTGGTGACTAAGATCATGAAGGGAGCACACCTTCAGCACATCTACACAATATCTACATTTTTCCCTCTGTGATCAGTAGGGACAAGGATTGATCAGATATTATTAATTCAAGTAACAAAACAAAACAAATTAATATAAACAGTTCTACTTGCTGATCCAACTCTTTATTAGTTCTCTTATCTACTCTTATGGATTTTTTCTGTAGAAAACTGTCTCAAACATTGCACTCTTAATAATAAATGCCATAACCTAGTAAAGCTGATAGATTTGCCAGATTCCACAACAGTCATCAGGGAAATCTGCATCACATTTAAAGAATTGTTATCAATCGGAAAATGAACAGGCTTTTTAGCATTATTTTAGGGACAAAGAGGCAGTAGATGTAAGTGTGGTTTAGTTGTGCTGAAAGCAAGAAGTGACTGAAAGCTCCAGGCTGGATTGTAATAAATGCCAAAGACAAAATATTTGGCATACATCTTCCAATTTTCATCAGAAGGTTAGGCCTCTCCTTATATTTTACCTAATATCTCCTATATTGTATATCCAGCATGTTGCTGGTCTCTCTTCTCATGCATCAAATTACACAGCCATATTGCACTTTGTAAAAATAAGGAACAGTTTAGACCCAGTGTGCCTCCTGTCCACCATGTTTACTTGGCTGACTCCTTGTCAGCATAACTAAGACTAAAAGACATGGAAGCACGCAGCCGAATGTCACCAATTCACATGTTTGTGTGGATGTGTGGGAGCCATCATAAGGTCTTGTCCATGTAGTTTATATTGCACATTACATACATGTACATATGAACACATTAACACAGTGCAGTGCTCTCCAGCTGGCTCTGCTAATCTCATCTTAACTCTGTCATGCCTCTGTTACTTCCCCTGAAGATGGCACAGAGTGGGGATCACTTTATTAAACCCCATCACACCTCTGTGATATTAATATTGATGACACTGTTGTGTTTATATTATGTCTTGATACATATCATGAATAAGCCATATGACTCACCTGAGTGTTCTCTGCAGCCTGTTACTAAAAGAAATAAAGAACACTGTTCTAGTATCCTTAATCTTTATATGTAATTTTGATAAAGTTTTACTTTTCTGACCCCAAGTTACAAGTTACATGTTTTGTTGAAATGCTGTTCTTGCTCTAAAACAAACCAAATTTTATTTAAGTGTTGTATTTTATCAAATTACTTTCAGGACAGTCATGATGTAAAAGTCAGTTGAAATATGGCTGTATTTAAAGGCAAACATTTCACTTGAAAATGTTGCTGTAGGAATTAACTGGTTAGCAAGATGCTCTTTAACTCTTTCTTTTACCTCAAAACAACTTGGTCTTATAAAGTTCACATCTTTATACTAGCTGGTTGTGGAGAAAATAATTGTTTTGTTTTTTTTATCTTCCTGGGCTCAATTGGTTATAATTGCCCTCTCAGCTATAACAGAAACAAAATGTAATCTGCTCCTTTGGCTTTTCTCATTTTTTTCTCTTTATTTAGAAGCAACACTCATCCTTCAGTATGGTCCCACGCTTTTCCAGTGACGTCTTTCCAAACAAAAATACCAGCATCAGTGGATGATGTAGTGACAAGGATAAAGGTACTGTCTTGTGCCTGGAACATTAAAACTCACACACACAGACTAAAATAAATGCCAAAAATGCATGAACATACCTCAGTGTCTCTGGTTTTATGACTCAGAGTCCAACCACAAAGGACTGTCTCTCTCCAGCTCCAAAACCTCATAGCATGACTCTTCCCCAAAACAACAACAACCACAGCATGGACAGCAGCAGTAAAAAGCAGAGAGTCATTTCCTGTGGCACTGGGAGGAAATCTATCCTCCACAAAAGAGGAGACAGTAAACATGAGGTACTTCAACTTGACTGTTTGGTTTGAAATAATTGTGGTTCAATGATGCCTGACGTACAAATTTTCACGGTGAGTTACAGCACCAACAAGAGCCAGACACAGCACTTCAACAGTGATCCTAATGAAAGTGAACACAGCCTCTACAACCACAAACACCAAAACAATGGCAAAGTAAACTCCAAACAATCCTGTCTTGGGTCACTTCATCAAGATCCAGTTCTGCAATAAAAAGTGTCTTTCAAGCCCTAAAATGATCAAATTTGTAGGAGGAAAAAAAATGTTGATAATTGCTTTATTAAAGAGGACGTATTTGTGGAGCTTGATCATTTTTTCTGTGCTGACAGTAGAAACGTCGAGAAAGTCTTTACTACTTTGAGGCACTGTAAAACTTGTGAACCATGGATCTTATGGCAGATTTATAGTCGTTTACTGACATCAAATGAATTGTTTTTAAAGTCAAGATGGATATGTCCCGCATGGTACTGAATTCCCTTTCACCTGTAAAAACAGCAACAATGTCACAGGTGCTCAACCAAAAAAAAAGGCATTTTCTGAACCCACACAATGGCACAGGTTTGTAAATGTTTTTTTTCTCAGTCACTGGGTAGTCTTGAACACTAGTGAAGGACACTTTTTGTTCTATTGTTTTCTCTTGTATTGCGATAATAAAATAAAGAGCTGAAAATACTGTCTATTGGTTTTGAAAAATCTGAAAAACTAATCCTAAAACACACATTCACCCCCATTTACACTGAGAAATGAGTCAATGGTTCAATGGCGACCCTCATGCGGCTGAGGGTTTGTGGGATTTGTAGTGTTTCTGTGTGGTGAAGCTTGGCATAAACACAACACTGACAGCATTCTTAACCTGATGAGTTGACCTTCTGTATATGGGTTTGTGGTTTTGTGTCTGTGTGTGGGTGGGTGTGTGTGCTGATGTGTATTCACAAACAACCCTTATCAGATGGGTAAAACGTGGTCAGAGGCATGCTGGTTAGAAATGTTTATGCTCCTGACAAGTTGGGACTTCCTTGTGTACACAGACAGGCTGCTGGTCAAAACCTGCGTATGTTTGTGTGTTTATGTGTGTGTCTGAACACAAGAGTCATGTCCTTCAACCTGAGAGTCCTCTGTTTACAAAGACAGAAAAGATAAGAAACCAGTCTGGTCTCTGCAATCCGCTACCTCCATTTCACTGCTTCCTATCCGCATTTGTCAAATACATCTTGCCAAAACCCTAGTGGCCTTCCAGATGATGAACTGACCTCTCAAGATTATCGGTTGCAGTCTCCTCTAGGAAGGCAAATAAAAGAGTGATGAATTAAAAGTAAAAATGTTTCTCAACCAAGAGAATGAAAACTTTAAAAGAATCCTGTGATATTTGTAGTGCACTCAATGTTTGCTAAGCCCAAACTAAGATATTAACATTACTTTAGGATGGCTCACTGATATAGGACATGCCTTGCTAAAGTTTCAACATAGATTTCCTCAACTCAAGACCCCTAAAAACGTAGACACAGTGTGTGGGTTTTCAGAAACAGACACAGCAGAACACAGTTTGTGCTCCAGGCAAAGACTGCTGAGCTTAACCATATTGTGCAGTCACTATATCTCTGCTTTTGTCAACATCATCAGTGTTTTCAGAGCTTTGCACATCATGTTGGCTCCCTGCTGTTCATGTCCCCCTCTGCTTTGAGTGCATTGTCAATCTCTTTCTATTGTTCCACTGGACCTGAATAATATCTGTCCATTTTCCTCACCAATAGAAGCCCCAGTGGCCTAATGGATAAGGCACTGGCCTCCTAAGCCAGGGATTGTGGGTTCGAGTCCCATCTGGGGTGTTTATTGCTAGTGCAGCAGCCTGGATGTCTGCTGGCTTCATGAATCAGAGGTTAAATAATCTGATTCCACATGCAATAATTGAATGTGCTCTGCGTGTCACAAAAAGTTGTCAACATATACTCAATATTTGTATATACGTTTGAACATGGGGGTCAAATCCTGTAAATGAACTATGAATATACATTTGGATTCAGAATATACCATTTAACAGCACAAAGTACAATGCAGGACAGGTAAAATCACCCTGAGCCAAAAAAAGTCTGAGGAAGTGCTTTGGGCTCCATACTCGTGACAGCAAAGTTAAACAAGGACTGGGCTGTGTGTCAAGTTTGAGCAAAGCAGCTGGTCCACTCCTTATCCAGGCCCATGTGTCCATCGGTACAACTAAGAGATAAATGAACAGCAAGCCAGCATTGACATTTGACCTCTAAATTCAGGTCAGGTTATTGTTGAGTCAAAGTGGGCATTTCTGCAAAGTTAAAAGAATATACAGCTCCTCAAAGCTTTTGAAAGAAATGCCAATCACAAGAAAAATCTGGACTGATGGACTGACAACCTATATACGCCAGCCCTGGTTATTGCAGCGCTAAGGCATAATAAGCTGTGTAGAGGCTGTCTCTCCAGTGTATTTGTAATTTGTGTTACCAAAAGTAAAACAGGAATTAAATCTTTTCAGTGTGACATTATTTACAGTGATACAGCACCACTGGTACCATCTAATTCTGTAAGAGTCAGCTAAATTGAACCCTACAAAATAATTATCATTTTTATTTGTACCGTTTGTTAGATAAACTCATTTAATCCCCTGCACTCAGTGACTGAAGAGACCTGTGTAAGTAATCAGGATCTTTAAAATGCATTACAGAGAGCCGTTAGATGCTCACTGCCTAATTTGCTCAAAATACACATCAAGACCCTCGCCTACATGGGCCAGCTCCCGAACACACACAAACCCAACACACGCATTGATCCAACAGAAGGAAACTGGTGCAAATCCTTGATAATGAATAAACCCACAGCAATTGAATGTTGAGGCCAGTTGCCGTGGTTACCAAGGCTGAGGCACGAAGACGAACCCAAGGTGACTGACTGGGCTGTTGATCACCGTGGCAACAGTGGAGCCCTGCATACCCACACAGATACACACACACACTCAGGCACACACTGTGAAAAGTGTTAGTTGAGCTTTTCTGAGTTTCTTAAGTCTGCAAACTTTCTTCTCTGACCTTAAAAATGTCTGAGGGGG
This sequence comes from Cetoscarus ocellatus, assembly GCA_037902135.1. NCBI lineage: Eukaryota > Metazoa > Chordata > Actinopteri > Labriformes > Labridae > Cetoscarus > Cetoscarus ocellatus. The sequence goes on from JBAMNC010000443.1 coordinate 627,159, forward strand.
AAGTTCAGAACTTCTCATGTCTCATACTCACATTCATAAACACTAAACACACACAGACTGGCTGAGAGTCTGAATTAATTTTGGCTGTATGAAATATTCAGTGAAATAAGTCCAGATGTTTATGTGACTGGTGGTCAAAGCCTGACTCATGTTATTTGTTTTAGTGTGTATGTAAAGTGTTATGAGTCACATGATGTTTTTATGTACTCACGCAACTGATCGAAGTGTGTCTGTAGGCCGTCTGGTCCTGGGACTGAACACACCATACGGGCCTTCTGGAAGGTACTCCACTTATTCACCAAACTTCTCTGGCCTCCAATGTCATTCTAGAACAAAAAAAGTACAAGGAATGGTCTATCTTAGGCAAGTCTCCAATCATGGTTTTGTCTTACCCAAACAAATGAATAACAGGGAATGTAGTTGTGAAAAATTCATTTCAGGAAAAGGTAGGAACAAGCCTTTTAATATCATGATGACAATAGTAATAACAACAACTTTATCTATGTAGCCCCTTTAAAAACAAATATTTAAGAAGTGATTTACAGACAAAATGAGGGCATAAACTCAGGAATAATAAGTGAACATCAATAGTAATGTCAAATGAGAAAAGTCTATGAAATGAGAAGAAAAAATAGAAAACTTAAAAATGCTTTAGATAATAATACTAGATAGTTGTGGAATTGTTCTGTTGCCTCTCAAGAAAATCTCACTACTTAAATGTTCTTTGACTCAATAATTCTCAATGTAGGGTTGAGTCAATGATCTCATAAAATGGATATTAGATTCTGTCTCCTGTGATTATCAAAATAACATCTGCACATAATTGAAAACTCCTAGCAGGATTGTTTATGCACAAGTCTTTTAGTAAAAACAAGTGTACTCAGGTTTATTTTGGTGGAAATGCTTTTGTGAAAACATCTGATGTTGTTTTTGACAAATATGTGGGTTCTGAATATGCTGTAAAATCCCTCAAATTAATTTACATGAAAAAAAGTACTGTAATATGATACAGGTCCAACTCCAGCTAAGATGTAAGAAGACAAGATAAGATATCTGTGTCATAAGTGCAAAGTCACACATTTTCACATTTTGGAAGCAGCAACATACAAATCAAGGCAGACTTTGTCTTGAAGATAATTGTTAGCTTTCATCAATACACAAACTGGTAGACTGTTGGATTATTTTCATACTTTAAGTACACATTTAAGGCAAAAATAAATAAAGAAGTAAAAAGTTCCACAAACAGAAAGACATGACCTTGATTTACTTTTTTATCATATACATTATCATATACTCTAAATGCACACATGGGAATAAGTGTAAACACAGCCTAAATAAAAATTAAACATCTGCGTCCCTTATATGCAAGCTGCATTCAAAAAGTGAATCTATAGGATCAAAAAGGAGCATCCAATCACACAAAATACTCCTCATGTAAACACACAACTCATCAGACACAAGCAAACCCACTGTGCAGCACGTACAACTCTACCTGATAAGACAAACACATGTTTACATAAACTACATGCAGACAGTGTCTGATAGGAGCACATAAACACACAGACACGGTGTCTATCTTTCTGTCAAAAAACAATCTCCATACCTTGCATACTCGTGCAACTCTGGAGTAGAGGACTTTTCCAGCAGCCCCCTCTGCCTCCTGAGCGCGCTCAGTGAAGAACACATAGACTTTATCATCTTCTGGGTTATCAGTTTCAGACAGTGGCGCTACCCGCACAAACTGGGCATCTGGATGGAGAGACAGTAAGACAGGTAAACTATCAAATCAACTGTGAGGAGATCCAGCCCTGCAGATATGGAGGTTATATGCATGTGAGAGTGTTGAGCGACTGACAGAGATAGAGGAAAGGGATGACAGAGGTTCACTTTAGTTTACAAACAGCAGAAAAATTCAACATGTATCTATTTGTTATCAGAAGCAGACGTGGACACACTGGCCTGAAAAAAACAACTGGACGTGCAGGAGATGGTTTTAGAGATGAAGATTTAGGCAAAAGACATCCAGACATTTCTGGAGAGCTCAGCTTACAGAATGAGCAGTATTTAAGAACATGACTTGAGGCAAAAGAGAAAGTTGAGTAAAAGATTTGGAAAGAGTGCAAAACATTAATGGACTTGTTGTAATCATTTTAATTTAAAATATACTTCTAATACATCAGCAAGAAAATTGTTGTTGGCTACATGTTGTAATACCAAACATAAAATGTTAACTTTTATTTTGTACATTGTCATTAGTGCAGTATCTGTGGCTCAGTCTGATGGTGTGCTCTATCAGTAATCAGAAGGTTACAGGTTCAAGTCTAGCTCTGTCTAACACATGGCAGTGTGTTCATGGGCAAGACACTTAAGCCCAAGTTGCTCCCACTGCTACTTCAGTGGTGTTTTCTTAGCTGATTGTTTTGTTTCTGATGTTTTCTACTCTTAGTAAAAATTGACTAATGTTCATTGTAATATTTGCATATTTTTAAACAACAGTGCAACAACTATCTCAAAAATATATGTGTACTCAAACTTGTTACATATTAGTGTGGGGGCAAAATACTGGTATGATGACGTCATTCAATTATCAGTGCGCTGAACTAAATATCAATGTTTTGTTAAAAATATATGTCACTATTATCAGATTTGTAGAGCAGAAGCTATAGGTGTTCCATGTTAATAACACATCACATTTCATCACTGCTCACTCCATTTACACTGTGAGAAAAGCTTAAACGTATCATAATGTTTCCCTGTGCGTGCATAGATTTTCACAGAGCTGCTAAATAGCACATCTTGATGGGTAACAACCAAGGACTGAAACATTCTGAGTCTCAGGCAACAGAGAGAAAAGTTGAATTAGCACGGCTGGTATGTGTGCACAAAGTTTACGGGTCTGCCTACATGACTTGATCTAGTCTTAAACACTCATGTGTCTTCATTTTGTCCTTAGTTTAAGGAGTGTGTCTTAATCCAGGGCTGACATGTAGAAACAGATGACCATTAACACATGCTCCCATCTAAGGGAATAACAGAGCTACCAGTTAACCGAATAAGCAGGTTTTTAATATGTGGGAGGAAACCAGAGTACCCTGAGAAGACCTATGCATGCTTCAGGAGAACTTGCGAACTACACACAGGAAGGCCCTGTCCCACAGGATAGTCCATTCAGCAACCTTTGTGTTGTGAGGCACCAGCACTACCTGCTGTAATACCATGCAGTTTCTGTGATTAAAACATGAACAGTGTTCCATATAATTTTTTGTCACATTCAGTAAAAAGACATTAAATCTTTAAAGAATTACACTTACCCTACAGTTACCTCAGACCCATTTATGAGCCTATGCAATAACATTTACTGAAATATTGTTGCAATATCTTGCAGTAGATCAATAATTACACTATGGCTTTACTGTCATATTTCCAATACTGTGGACCATGATTCGTATTGTATCGGATAAAATCATGAGCTACCCTGTGATTCCCAGCCGCAGTATATGTATATGCAATGACCTCTGCTTTAGCATCCCTCAACTGAATTTTGGAGATCAGTGTTAGAAACAAGGGTTTCATACTTGCTTTTTTTGAAAAGTATGTAATATATACTTACCCTGTAGCCAGGTGGAGTCATACTGCTCTGTGCGGATGACGTGGCGATTGCCCAAACTACGAAAGAAGGCAGAGTCCCGGCTCATGAAGTCTGAAGTGATTCCAGCATACAGCTCTCCATCTGCACAGAATAAAAAGGTTTAAGTACTCCTGATTAAAGCAGAGTGCATAACATTTTTGATAAGATTTTTGTTCTAATTTGACAAAGGAATAACCACTAATACTCTTGTCTCTTGCTAAAGTTTTTTACACTCTCTGTGACAACAATTTGGCTAGGGTCTGGATTGGTTTTGCAAATTAGGAATGGTGTGTTCAAAAAAAAAGAAAAAAAAAAAATATATATATTATATATATATACATATATACATATGTACTGTACATATTTATTTATGTACACATACATACAAATATATATACATATAAAGTTTGGGGTTTTTCTTCTAATACTAAGATCAGTTCTGCAACAAACTTTTTAAGCTTTTTCTTTTTATTGATTGGACATTTTGTTCATCTACAGCTCTCTAAGTCCATTGAAAACAAATTAATTACCAACGACAGCAGAGGCTGTTTTCTGGATTGGGTCATAAGGACATTTCCCCTTCCCACACTCTGTCTGGCTGTAGGAGAGAGTCTGGTGCTCAGACTGTCAAGAAAACAGAGGCAGAGGTCACTCAGACAGACAGGGAGAAAATCAGCTCAACAGAACACAACAGGTGAGTGAAAAAGTACCGTTTGGGAAAACATTTTATTGAATTTGAATTATTGGGTTTGCCTTAACTCCATTTCATTCAATAACATATAATAAATTGTGCTTGTCTCCTAATTCAGGTTTAAAAAAGTCAGTAGAAGTAGCCTGCCACACACAGAGACACACACATGCACACAGTCACAGATTGAGCGGATAATTGAGGGTAATCGGGCTAAGTGGAGGGATTTTAAAATGTGTGAAGTTCAGTCTTAAAGCAGTCAGCACCACCAGCTCCTCTAAGCTCCACGTCTGAACCTCTCTGATCTCTCACACGGCCTTTCATGGGATTAGCTGTTCCCTGACACTCACTCTCTCAAACACACTCGTACTTCAGACAGGCATGTACGAAGCCTCAAAAATGTGAACACGGGAATGCACAGACCTGCACGCACATAAAATTAAACATGCTTTCACACAAGTGCCACAGGTAAAACCTCAAAAACATGTCCTTATACACACTAGACGCACACACACATACATGCAAAAGCAACTGGGGCAATTTAGAACCATTAACCTATTTCTGACAAAATGATAACCCACATGTGCCCACTTTTTGAGAAATGACCACCTTATCAGTGTGGAATAAAGGACACACATTTTCTTGGGCACTAGAGTTACATTTACATTTCCTTTGACATAAAAATGTCAAATAAAAAATTCTCTTGGTGTGTGCTCCCCTCAGAGAGCAGCCTCAATGACAAAAGGAACACTGTATATATTACAGACAGATGGCACAGGCACTGCCCCTGGTGGTTATATGGGTATAGGGGCAGACACCACACATATGATATTTCAGGTACTGATAGGCCTGTATATAGGGGCAGAGACTGGGAGCAAGAACACACACAAAGGATGGAAGCAGGCAGGGGACATGTTCTCTATTAGGGATGCACAAAACACTTGGCCCTAATTCAACATTTAACTCACATTTTGTAGGGTATCTGGTTTAGTTTGGTTCTTAAAGCTTCTGCCATTGGAGTGGTTTTGTTATGTTCTTTTTTAATTTTCTTTTCTTACGGTATTGGATTTTAAGGAGAAAAAGCTGTATTATTTCAAAGGAAATTATTCAAGAGTTAAGAAAAAGCCTGATTGATCTTTACCTCGAAGTTACATTTGAATACATCATGATCAGATTTTATTTATTCACATTCTTGTCGTGCTTCCAAACTTGATTTAAACAAATCATATTGATCATTAAGTTAGTACATTAATGTTTGTTCTGCTGATTTACGCACAAATTTCAGCATGGCTTAACATTTTTAACCAACAGCACAAATGGCAAAGTCTGAGTGTGCTTTTGGCAGCTGCTTTAGCAAATGATGTGAATTTACTACTTACCACTATGGCTGATTTGGTCCAAACATTATATCTCATTATGCCTTTTCTAGCTGAACGGCAATATTCGAGAGATATCTCAATATCTTTTGTAGGTAAATCATTTTTAAAAACACAGAGAAGGACGAAAGAAGAATGGCATCCGTGCAGATGGCTACAAAGCCTTCATATTGCACTTTATGGTACTTATGTGCTCAAGCTTTTGTTGCCACCTGTTTTGACATTTTCATTGGAATTCCTAATGGTGGCTCACATTTTGCTAATTTAGTGCATCAGCAACTTTATCGATATACATGATATTGACAAAACTTACTTCTTGTTTAAAAATGTATCAGTATTCTTTAAAAACTCTCCATACATATCTCCCAGCCCTACTTACCACAGGGGTCAATCTTATGAGTCTGCTGCTGAGTTGGCAGGTTTTCTTTTGTTTTTATTTTTTTAACCCCAAGCTAAGAGTTGTAAGGTACAGCATTTTGACTTAATTTGATGCACAGTGCTGATGTGCTTGGAGCTCATGTTCCTTATGAATGTTTTTATACTGCTCATGATATTAAATGACACAATTGATGAAGACCCAAGAGACCTAATAGTTCTATTGATAAGATCAAACACTATTGATTAGTAGGTTCACATTCTCCATTCCTACCCTCACCACAGGTTATACAAATAGAGTTCCCTAATACTGTAGCCTCTCCTTACAAAGTAATGTGAAGTGTGATGTACTGCCCCAACTTTGACACCTTTTTTTGTATATTCAGGCTACTCGTGGGTAAAAGTTTCTGCATCATGGCACTTTAACTCTCAAAAGCAAAGCAGAGCAATTACAAGATAAATAAAAATGAAGGAAGCTGGCTATGCAAAACTGAAAATACCAGTCTGGTGCTGTAACAAACAGTTTAATATCTTATTGAAATGTAACATCACTTCTCTCTACAAACCTAATATTTGCCACAATATTAGATTTACTATCACAATTGTTATTCTTTATTGTTGTATCAAAAATACTAATTGGATGTGTATTTAATGAAATCTAGACAAAGAGGAATTTGTTAGGACACTTCCCCCTTTGAAACTAGTTTGAACTGGAACAACCCGATACACTAAAATTAATCAGTTAAGACGTTCACTTTTGAAAACTTAACACTGGCAGGATGACCATGACGGATGCTGACTTACAGTATAACAAGCCCAAGCCACTATTTTATTTGTTGTGGTCTCTGCACATGTTGTCTCTACCTCTCTGTGTGTGCCACAGTTGCTTTTATATGGCTGCAGTATGTGATGGAATTAATCATTTTAAATAGAAAAGACACATCTATCTGGTGTAATTTCCTTTAAAAAGTACACACAATGTATATTGCAAGCGTAATAATAATGCATAATCATTTTTCCAAATATTGTTCAGCTGCAGGCACAACTATCACACCCACTGCATCTGCATTCTAATGTTTTGTTGCTGATGTTGGCCTGGCTAAGTTTTAACATCTGCTAATTCTGTGACTCATTTATTACCTTAAATGAGCTAAAACAGATGACATCAATGTGCTGCTTTCACAGATTGAGCTACATGGAAGTGACACGAGTGTTTCTTGCAGTAGTACCTGTTGGAAGATGCTGGTAGCAATGAAAGCACACCGGGGGTTAAAGGCTCCAGTGCCACAAATGTAAAGGTGAGTCTGATTAAAAGGCTGCACGACTCGCAGGAAGTTGGCACACTCCAGCTAGTGACAGATACGGAGAAAAAGAAAGATCAGGGAACAAAACCAGAATGTTGGTATAAAGACTTGAGTGTTTTTCTGAGTTTAGGGGGGGTACCCCGGAGTGGTGAAATTACAGTGGTAGCATAATTTTAGGAATACCATCGTCTGGAAAAACATGCTTTCACACATTTTTAAAGCACAGTCTTAGACAGATCAAGTATACAATCTAATTTTTCTAATTGCATGTAAACCCACTGACTGTAAAAATACAGTAAATGTTGTATGTGTAGAAATGTATGTTTGGGGTTCCTCTTTAATGGTCTGCTGATTTTTTTGACCATTACCATCATACTGTAAAAAAAAAAAAGGGCAGAAATTGTATTAACGAAATAAAATTAATGACATACAGACTATAATTCTCATTAGATACTGTTGTGCTGTAAGAGTCCCCATACACGGAGGGCATAGATTCTGCAGATGAAATGAACTTGTGATAAACATCCACTTCAGATTTATGAGTTACACTATAAGCGCCACATGTTTTAATCTAGCTTTCCTGCATCTTGATGTCCCTGCCTGCATCATAACGCTCTTGTTTGTTTATTGTTTCTAAATGAAACAGATTCATTCAACTGTAGTTCCGCATCAGGTTGTTATCCATCATGCCTCTGTCTTGTTTAATTATTGCTCAACTCTGTGGACAGTACCTTGTGTGGTAACATTTCTGCTCACAGAGGATGAGAACAGCTGATATGACCTGTAAGCCACAGATCCATATCTATGCGCAGCTCTCAGCTAACATACTTCCTCTCCCGTGTGACTCTTAAACTGATTACCTGCCTCCATGGTAAGACACAGAAGTCTACACGTTGCTTTCCTTATGCAATGTTTGTGTGTGTATAACTGTGTGCGAGTATGTTGTTGAGTCACCTCTGGATCTTTCCCAGCCATGAGGCATTCCTGGACGCGATCTGGACTGGCAGGCCAGTACAGCTGCAGACAATGAGAGAGAAAGAGAAACACAGATGGAGAAAAGATGTGAAACTGTTTTTGTTGTTCACTCAAAAAGGAGTTGTGACTCTGGCAGTTGCTTTACGTTGGAGTGCGCAGAGTCGGCAAAATATGATTCAAATAATTGAGCAATGTCGTAAGATACGGCAGGTGTTTTGATGCCTCTTCTGTGGACCATCAAGAAGGAGAAAATGAAAACCAACTGGCAGCACCACAGTGTCCTGTTTATGAGCCAAGCTGTCAGAGCAGCATGGTGGCAAAATGACTAATTAATCTTCTGCTTGACTGTGACTACACAGGCTCTGGCCACAGTCTCTGTTCACAGTGATACAACTGTTACCATAACTTGTTGACTTATGGTTTTATAGTAGATGGAATCCAAATATTCAAATATGTTTTCCAAACCATTATATTTTGTGTGATCAAACCTTTTCTAGTTGTTCCAATTGTTTTGCCATGGCAGAAAACTTTTCCTGGGAAACACTGAAGACTCCATGACAGTTCCTGATTAGAGAGATCACTTAGGGACACTCTTTAAACCTGAAGTCCAACCCACCAATAACATGGTTTCCTTTCCTCCCCTGACTTAAATTGCCTGAAGTTTGTTTGTTCTTACTTGATGTTTGTTTGTTCTGCAGTGTTATGCTGTGACTCAAACCCTGAGGCTGTGGAGTGGTCATGCTGCAGTTGTTCTGTAAAAAGACAGACATGGGGCCCTTATCCATTGAATGCCCTCTTTTACATTACAGCTAGTTGGCCCACGGTCCTGTGTGCCCCATGATTTTGGTCATAGTCTCAGGTTTGGTTCAATTTTCACAGCCCAACTCATTTCAAATCAAATCAGGTTATGTTCTCCACTGTGAAAACTAGGCCTATGGAAACTGAGAAAAATATGCAATGTGCAATTATATTGTTCAGTTTCGTGGTTAAAGTATAATTTGTGATAAATTAACAAAAAGTGAAGAGTGCATATAAAATCAGTCTTCTGGTTTATGCAACATGATTCCTCGGAATCCCAAAAAAATCCCAAATTTTTTTTTTGGGAAATTGGGACAAATACATGTAAAAGTAGCTTGTATCCAACTTCAGCTTCATCTAACGGCATCAACATTTGTTTAAGCAAGGCTGTTTTAACACATTTCAAGACAGATTGCTTGGCCACATTAACAAGTTGTTATAGTTTATAGTGTTGATTTTACACTGCTGCAGAGTGTTTCTTGCAAAGGCTCATGACGTGATAACAATGAAATCAAGATTTATTTCAAAACCCTAGCATGAACTGATAAATATTTGTGCACCGGTGGTATTAAAATAAAGTCTTTTAGTATTTATAAAGCCTGAACTAAAGCTCCTTGTGATTGGATATTGACCCTTCAGCAGGAGTTTCATCATCTTAACAAGTTAACTAAGAGGCCCACATAAAGAAGAGCTGATACATTCAGAACAGTGAAGAAAGCGTGTCATATGCAAAACTGAAAACGCCACATGAGCACTTCAAAACTGTTAATGCCGTCGCAAAACAGTTCAGGATTATGTTTCAAAGTGTTGCATCATTGCTGGTAATGCAAAAAATACACAGTTTTAGGGCACTTCTCACCTGACCTTGACCTCTGCTTTTATCAGGTGTATCCATTGGTCTGTTTTTTAAACACTGTGCCATTAATACACTGCCTGGACAAAAAAAATAGTCGCTACCAAAAAAAAGGTCACACACTCTAATATTTCATTGGACCGCCTTCAGCTTTGATTACAGCACACATTCGCTGTGGCATTGTTTCGACAAGCTTCTGCAATGTCACAAGATTTATTTCCATCCAGTGTTGCATTAATTTTTCACCAAGATCTTGTATTGATGATGGGAGAGTCTGACCACTGTGCAAAGCCTTCTCCAGCACATCCCAAAGATTCTCATGGGGTTAAGGTCTGGAATCCGTGGTGGTCAATCCTTGTGTAAAAATTATGTCTTATGCTCCCTGAACCACTCTTTCACAATTTGAGCCCAATGATCATCTTGGAATATGCCCGTGTCATTAGAGAAGAAAAAATCCATTGATGGAATAACCTGCTCATTCAGTACATTCAGGTAGTCAGCTGACCTCATTCTTTGGGCAAATAATGTTGCTGAACCTAGACCTGACCAACTGCAGCAACCCCAGATCATAGCACTGCCCCCTCAGGCTTGGACAGTAGGCACTAGGCATGATGGGTGCATCACTTCACCTGCCTCTATTCTTACCCTGATGCACCCATCACTCTGGAACAGGGTAAATCTGGACTCATCAGGGCACATGACCTTCTTCCAGTCCTCCAGAGTCCAATCTTTATGCTCCCTAGGAAACTGAAGTCTTTTTTCCGGTTAGCCTCACTGATTAATGGTTTTCTTAAGGTTTCACAGCTGTTCAGTCCCAATCCCTTGAGTTCCCCTCACACTGTGCGTGTGGAAATGCTCTTACTTTCACTATTAAACACACCCCTGAGTTCTACTGTTGTTTTTCTTCGATTTTATTTGGCCAAACGTTTAAGTGATTGACGATCACAATCATTCAGGATTTTTTTCCAACCACATTTCTTCCTTAAAGACGATGGTTCCCCGCTATCCTTCCAGTTTTTAATAATGCGTTGGACAGTTCTTCACCCAATTTTAGTAGTTTTTGTAATCTCCTTAGATGTTTTCTCTGCTTGATGCATGCCAATGAGTTAATCCTTCTTAAACAGACTAACATCTTTTCCACGACCACAGGATGTGTCTTTCGACATGGTTGTTTGTTGCCAGCTGAAAGATAATCGCCCATGCAGTAATTATCCAATAGGAGGCTTGTACCTATTTGCAGTTGTAGTTAAATCCAGGTGGCGATTTTTTTTGGCCAAGCAGTGTATTTCCCATATGCAAAAAGTATCACCAAGAAACTGTGAAAATGGTGTTAAGGACTTCTGTCCTGCCTCAGGTATGGCACCTAGACCCAGAACTTGTGTCCTAACAGATCAGATCAGGTTAGTCACTACTCCTTCATCATTGTTGACAAAGGTAATAACAAAAATCCTGTTTCTGTTTGATCTGGATTGATCTGTGAGGAATAAAAGGCATAGATGGTGTCAGTACTGTTCCAAAAGTGATGCAGAAGTTAAAAACCACAGATGCTGAAGGCGTTTTTGTAATCAGGACGCTGAACAGTGAAAACACTGGACTAAAATCATTTGTATTACAAATTACGACCTTAGCTTCAGCTTACACCTTTTATTGGGCCCAATTATTTTTGTTTTTTAATTTGATAATGATATAACTTCTACATATTTCTTGAGGGGATAATTGGTAATCAAAAAAAGTACTTCACTTGTTGCAATAAAAAGGTCACTTACTCCTTGAAATGTTAAGTCTGTCTGATTTACTTGTACAATGTACAACAAATGAAACCCCTAAAGCCAAACAATATAATGCTGTCTTTCAAGTTTATAACTACAAGTCCAAGAAGAACTGAACAAATACACTTTCATTTGATTTAAGACTAGGCTCAGGCAGAGACAATCTGACATCAGCCAGGCCACTGGAAAATTCACTTAACTTGTTTTCATTTCATTTAAATTCATGCTGTATGTAGACACTTTGTCATACGCATCACTGTCAAGCAAGAATATAATATGACTGTTTTCCAGACTTCTTGGAAGTGCAGAAAGGGAGAACACAATGAGATCTGTCACACTACACAAGCAAAGCTAAGGTTGTTCCAACTACGGCTCAGTGACAGACATGCTGACATTAACTGACTTAAGTCTTTAGTGAAGGCAGGAGACAGTGATTATTAACTCTTTAAACAGTCTGAATCTCGAAGTCCATGTTGCAGAATCAGGTCTTATTTGCTTGTTTTCTGTTGCTTTAAAGGAGTATTTCATTTTGAATACAGGTAGTAAAATGACCCAGAAGGGGATAGGATTTATTTCAAATCAAGAAAAGAATGACTTCATAGTAAGATAATTATTTTAAAAACAGGCTCACCAAATAGAATTAATGTAATTAAAACAACATGCACCTTGAATTTGTGGCCAAAATCACATTAAACTGCTCTGTTTGTGTACACATAAATTCAATTATTTTGTAATAAAAACAATAAACAAATGGAAACTATCCCATTGCTTTTATGTAAAGCCAATAATGGAGAGAATAATGGAGGGATAGAGGTCCCCAAGAGAGGGAGACAGACAGAGAGAGAGGTGAGGATTAGTGTCAAATAGCAGCTTCATGACTAATCCAACTATTTCCCCCAGTCAGTCATTCCCTTAGAGAGCGGGGCTGTGAGGCAGATTAAAGTGATACGATAAGGGATCTGGAATATGCAAAAAACTCACTTTGTTTGAAAAATAAGGGCGTGAAAATATTGCTTTTTTGACCATAACAGAAAACTGCTGGGCAACTGTTTTGCCACAGTTTGCTTCAGCCTGGAACGTGTGACACCAACTATTCAATGGTGATTAATGATAAATGATGGTGCCTTTAGGAAACATTTCTTTCTTAATGTCCTTTAATGGTTCCCTGATGCAGTCATTCCCACAGAGCCCTGTGCAGAGACCATCAGATAAGATTAGAGACTACGATCAGGCTTATCTCCAAATACCACAAAATGACAGGAACATGGACCACCCCTAAACGATCCTCACCAGGTTATAGAGTCTGCTTAGTGGAAATGTACCCCTCTGAGAAAAGCATACAGGCTATCAGTATATTCAGTGAACAAGAATGTGGGTCGAAATACAACAAAGAAAAGAGACATGGCAAAAAATGTAAACAGACTAGAGCTAGGAATAAATCAAGTTTTAGGATATGCTAAAGCATCTTCATAAAATGTGTCTAATTTAAGGTAAGTCAACATGGTTTATTTCTATATGGCTGTATAATGATGTTAATCTAGAAAAAAAAAACCCGGTGGTAAAATAAATCAGAGGGTTGTTCAAGTGATGGACAGTGATGGTACCAGGGTGTTTGGTTGTGGTGTCTGTTAATAGAAGTTGTACAAGTAAGGGGTGAACATGAAGCCTTCAGATCTCAACTTTTCAAGTCCAAAAATCAAACCAGATCATCTTTGTGGTAGAGCAAGTATTTGTGATAAGTTTTGTCAATCTCATGGCACACTTTGCATAACATGAACACAAGCATAAGATAATCATGAGACCAAATAAACGTTGACTTTGTACCACCCAAAATTTTATCGGTCTTTCCTTGAGTCACATGTTAAAAATCTTTTTAAGTTCTCTTGAGATAAAATGTTTACAAGCCACAAATGACCATTCATCCCAGTGGCCTCCGTATTGTAATTACTTTATCCTTAGTCACAGGGGATGTTTATGCTAAGCGTGACCAAAAATCCCTTAGAGCATTTTAAATATATTGTGACCATAAGCAGAGGATGAAAATGAGGCACAATATATTAAACTTTGACATATGAACTCCAAAATCTAACTGATCCATTCTTGAGTCAGAGTTGACATTTATGCAAAGATTGAGTAATATGCTTGAAAATGGTGCTTGAGATATCTTGTTACAAGACAGGCCAGATGTATGGTCAGACTGACATATGGAATGACAACCTGTAAAAAAATGTCTATGGCATTGGCTGATGCTGTTATGCTTGCATATTTAAGAACTATTTACAGTAAGAACCATCAGCAGTAATAATATAGTACACTCATTGACCACAAGGTGATCTCTTTGAAATTATTAGACTATGTGCTAATTCTCCTGTCCTTACAATTTTTTTTATTCAAGGAGCATTTATGTTTTTAATTAAAAAAGCAAATAGTATTAGTTCCAACAACAACAACAAAAGTTCTTGATACCCATTTTTGTGTTTTGACCGTTTTTCTTCAATTGAGAATAGCAAGCGAACTTCTAAACACTGCCTAAATTGTATAAAAATGTTGGCATCATTTCCACCCACTGAAATTTGTTTATTTTGAAACACACTGCATTTAAGTTTCTAAATAGATGGACATGTTGCCAATGTTTTCTTTTTACAATTGACAGAGTGCCTGAGAATTTTATTGTTAGAATTATTGATAATAAGAACAATCAATGGTCAAATAATTCATGTCTAGATGTTGCCAATGTATCAAACAGGTTTATTGTATTTTTAATTTGTACTTTCATTTTGTTGAAGTTTACAGCTATAATATTGTGACAACCATTTGTTCTTTCTTTGCAACACCAACAAAAAAATGAAAATATATTTTGCATTTTACCACGAAGCTAAAATACACTTACTGGCCCCTTTTTTGGATACACTAGTCCAACTGCTTGTCAAGACAAATACCTAATCAGGCAATCACATGGCAGTGACTCAATGCATTTAGGCAAGTAGATACAGTCAAGTCAATCTGTTAAACTTCAAACTGTGCATCAGGATAGGAAAGAAAAGGGATTTCAGTGACCATGCTCAAAGGTAACATGATTATTGGTGCTATACGGGCTGGTCTGAGTATTTCTGAAACTTCAGATCTGCTGGGATTTTTATGCATAAACATCTCTAGTGATTACAGAGAATGGCCTGAAAAAGAAACAAATACCCAGTAAGTGGCAGTTTTCTGGGTGAAAATGTCTTCTTGATTTTTGATGCAGATGGGCTACAGCAAATGACCACACAGGGTGCCACGCCTGTCAGCTTGGAATAAGAAACTGAGGCTACAAAGGATAACAGAAGATTGAAAAAATGTTGCCTGGTCTGATGATTCTCTATTTCCGCTGTGACATTCAGATGGTAGGGTCAGAACTTGGTGTAAACAACATTAAATCAAGGATCCATCCTGCCTCAACATTGAGGCTGGTGGTGGTGATGGTTAGAGGGATATTTTCTTGCCACATGTTGGTCATTTTGGTACCAATTGAGCATCATTTAAATGCCATGGTCTACCAGAGTGTAAAGGCTATCCATGTCCATCCCTTTATGACCCCAGTGGACCAATCTTCTGATAGCTACCTCAAGCATGATTGTGCGCCATGTCATAAAACTCAGATCATCTTAAAATGGTTTCCTAACTGTGACAATGAGTTCACTGTACTCCAGTGACCTCCGCAGTCACCAGATGGCAATCCAATAGAGCACATTTGAGATGTGGTTGAATGGGAGATTAGCTTCATTGAAGTGCAGCCCACAAGTCTGCAGCTACTACGTGATGGTATCATGTCATGTCATATAAACCAAAATCTCCAAGGAATGTTTCCAGCACCATGTTGAATCAATGCAACAAAGAATTAAGGAAGTTCAGAAGGTAAAAAAGGTCCAACCCAGTGCTAGGCAGGTGTACCTAAAGAAAGGCAGCTGGGTTTATACAAAGATTTGACTTTTTAGCAAATTTATAAAGATGCTTTTGTTTTCCCCACACTAGAGAATACTAGTTCTCCAAATGAAAAAAAGAAAATAGAAACAACAGAAGTTTTGGGGAAAAAAGAACACATGCAACAAAAAGCCACATCACACACTCATCCCTTTAGTGACCCTTTTTATAATGTGGGTTGCCAGCTGTAGACTCACACAGAAAGAATGCTGTGAGGTTTTTTCACCCCATCAAAGAAAAATGCAGATGAAGGCAATAGCATCATGTTTGGCTCTGAACTCAGATAGACTGAAGAAACTGGTTATGTGTCCATCTCTTCAAGCCAAAGGCAGCTCAACTGACATCACATACTGTATGCATTTATATATACTGTATTTAAACTAGCTGATAATAATCTGTGGATGTCAGAGAAAAACAGCAAAGAGGAAAAAATGGCTGTGAGAGCTTTTAACACCACAAGGAAAGAAGCTACACATGATCTGGAACAGCTTAAACAGACTATAAATACTAGATGTACAAACATACAAGTTTACAGCCAGAACAGAGCGGAGTTATGAGTAGTCTATGACTATCTATCTGCATTTGTTGGCTGGCTGCCTGCCTGAGTGGGTGGCTGGCTTGCTTGACTGCTGTGTGTCTCTCTTAATGTCTGTCTGTCTGCTTGCCTACCTGTTTGGCTCTCTAATAGCTAGCGTGTCAGTCTGACACATGAGGGTATTGATTTGATGCAGTATGGTTGACTTATGAAAGGCAGCACTGTCGCTGGCCTCTCTGTGAACTTGAGTCTGTCTGGAAAACCGTCAACATAGCTGGCTGTCTGGATCTCATCTTAAATGTGCTTTATAACAGTGTACCCTTCAAAAGAAACAGTCATTTTAATCCAATTCTAAATGTTGGTGTAAAATTCTGAAGTGATACAATTGTAGATTCAAGACTTTTACACAATTTGTGTTTGATAACATCAACATTTGCTCTGCTTTATGAGGATAAGTGACTTGTGCAGGAACCAAACTGGCTGAATTAGGGGAGGGCAGAGCAATTAAGGCAATTTAGAGTCACCAGTTAACCTAATGAGCATGTTTTTGGTCTGTGGGAGGAAGCTGGAGTGCCTGGAGAGCACCCACACATGCACGTGATGAACATGTAAACTTCACACAGAAAGGCCCTGCCCAACCCGGGGATCAAACCGGCGACCTTCTGGCTGTGAGGCATGTGCACATCAGTAAAAAAAAAACCTGGACATGGTCTAATATAACAAAATGTAACATGGACACTAAATGCTTTAGGCAAACAAAAATGTCTGAGTTTATGTAAAATAGGTGAAGTTTATTTTTGGTCATCCCAGAAAATTTCTACATGTTCATTTACAATTGTTTATGAAGAGAAACCTGTTAAAAATTCAAATCCGTTTATATTCTTTACTTGTCATTACACACTGTTTTAAGCACTTATAATAATGACAAATACTTGCCAGAATAGTTTACTTTCATTTCTCATGACAAAAAGGGTGAACAAATTTATTCAAAGGACAATTACTGACACATTTATTAACAAAAACAACTAAAAAAAAGACCAGGTGGACATTTATAATTATAGTATTCACTGTCATGTTTTTTGCTTTTGTGCTCCATATGCAAAAATAAGTTATTATTGAGCAGAGTTTTACTTTCAGATGTTTGATTGCTCAAAAATGTGAGGTGACATACCACATATGTTCCCATTGGCATGAAAATAAAAATTCAAAAATTGTCAACAGGTACTCTAATTATTTGTGTATTTCTACCTCTCACTGAATCAATATTGAATCAAGTAGCAACCTAAAGAATTGAAATTGAATCGAATTGTGAGGTTTTTAACAATACCCAGCCCTAGAGGACATGCAAAGCCACTTCATGGTAGCACTTTGGGCTCCACACCGCCAAAGGCAAATTGAAAAACAAGTAAATGTGCAAAGCAGCTGGCCCACTCCACGACAAATCGACAAGCCTACTAGTCGACCTTCCACCCAACTACAGCAGTGGAGGAGTGCTCAGCCCCAGGCGGCCGTATCCTTTTCTGTAAGACCCCTACAAGAGGCATGGGAAAGGCCATCACGGACCAGATAGCAAGACTCATGTGCCAGGACATGCTGTCTGCAGGTGTAGGCTCAGGAGATGTAAATAGAAAAATGATCTAATAAAAAAGCACTCATGTTGCAGGTGGGCCGCTGAAGGGGGTATGAATATGTTCGGTTATTGATGTGCATGCTAGAAAACGGAGTTTGATTTTTGGGAAAAGTGACAGCCCTGATACAGTATTGTGATCATAAATATTTATTATCTCCATGTCACTTTCATCATAGTTATAAAGATTAAATTTAAGAATGACCAGTCTTTCATCATACATGACTTTAACTGCTTGCGTGACTCATTCTTTTATGAACATAACTGGCATTGTATATATATTGAAGAAAACAGTATTGAGGTAATTCTATGGCAAGGGTGGCCACTAATTTCTTTCATTCAGCGGTGTTGCTTTGTTTGTTTCCTTCTATTTGTCTTTTCCTTTAGCATCTTCCTCTACCAGTCACATCACCTACAAGAAGGTCTCAAGTTGCGACTCTCCTGATGTCCCTGCACTGGCTCCTGTTTGTTTTTCATATCAAACACAAAATTCCTGCAGTAGACTTTAGATCAGGCATCAGTAACGTTCTTGAGACTGAGAGTCACCCAAAAGATAGTACAATTAAGTGAGTACAATTTGTTTGCATAGCATAGAAATTAGAATAAAAAAACGTATAAATATATATTTCAGGCTCTGTGGTGGTAACTGATGTTACATTAGGAATGTCGCTCTGGTTGACTGAAAGCCTCCCTGTGGGGTAACGTGGGCTCGGGAGCACCTAGTCGGCCCCCCTGATTTAGAGCGTTGTACCTGGTAAATACCAAGCGCCTCTGAGGTTGTAGGACATCAGCAGGACTCTGCGATCTGCTGAGATTTATTTTCTGGTGGGATGAAAATCAAAACTAAAAGTGAGCATGCATTTAAGACTGTAGCTCCATAACCCTGGATCTCTCTCCAAAAGGAACTGAGAGCTCTGTGGGAACTTTTAAAAGGCACCCCAGGACCCACTTGTCAAGACTCAGCTTTGTTAATGTCTGCTGTAAGTAATTGAGCTTTTATGTCTGTTGCAAACTCTTTGTTTGACCTCTTTAATCTTTAATTGTGAGGTACTTTGTGACGTCTGCTCTTAAAAGTTGCCATGTTAGTAAACTTAACTTACTCACTCTCAAACCTACCTATTACCTCCTTACAACTGAAAGCTATTATTCTGCTTTTGATCTGTTTGTGAACACAATAAAATGGGACTGAAACCACTCTAATACTTTTTGGGGAACACCTTTTTAGATCAGAATCAGAATCAGAATCAGACTTTACTGTCATTGCACATATCACAAGCAAAGAGCAACAAGGGGGGGCAGGAGAGCAGGAGGGAGAAAGAGGGAAAAAAAGCAACTCCAAACTAAGCTCCTGTAACAGGAGGCATAGTGTGGGATTAGGAAAAACACCTCCCCTGTCAAAACTGTTTACATATGTAAATTAGAGGTGAGATTCAAAATGACACACTACTGTGTTGCGATGTTTGGCGTGGCGATAGTATATTGATGCACAGTTGCCCAGTATAGATATTTTTTAATTCATTAATTTCCAACTTTTTTTGAATATACAGTCATCAATTACTCTTTACGTCTGCATGGTGCTGTTGAGCCGATGCAGGTGAGGTCAGAAGAGACAACATACAGGAGAGTTAGTGAACAAACATGGCAGCACAGGAGAAAGACAAAAGGAATGCGCCATCAGTATTTATCATCATTTGAGATATAACATAATGATCATTAAATTTTATAGAATTCAGTGTTTATTTTCTTTTTTAATTTGTAAATGCAGCCAAAAAAGATAAATTTGTTCCTTTCTATGGATCTCATTGCAGGTATTCCCTGTTTGTCTGTGTCATACCTTGCCTCTGATGGTATGTGAATGTGTGCACAAGTGTCCTCCAGGTCTAACCTTGCGTGGGTTCTGCGTTATATCATCCAGACTTGTAGACAGTAGGTTATCTTTCATGGCCACGTACAGACGCCTCCGGTCCTCGTCAGGCAGCATAGAGTGCATGTCCCCAGCCATCAGAGGCAAAGTTAGCAGGCGACCATTCTGGATCAACTCTGAAAAAGAGTAAAGGGTACTTTTGTAATCAACTTTCAAATGTGAGATAGTCAGTGACTTAAATTATGCATCAAATTATGTTTCATCAGCATTATTCTTTCTAAATGACATCAGCATATGTTTTCAATAATAATTTCAAACAATATCGAGAAAAAGAACAGCCATCTGACCATTTCTGTGAGGATGTTTTTTGAAGTATGCTCATTAATCTGAGCAGCTTTTCCAGAGAGTCATGGAGAAGATAGATTCTTTTCGCATGTCTGTGCATTAACTTTTGAGCTGGAGCCAAGAGTCCATCAGCTTAGCATAGCATAAATACTGGAGGAAGGGGAATCACCTGAAGGGGGTTCCTGCAGGGTTCACTCACTCATAGAACATACTGTTGTATCTCTCTGGATCAGTTTATACACAAAATCTATTACATGGTTTACTGAGATATTATACAAGCCAGATCATTTTCACTGCATGCACTGCATTAGCTTAAAGTGAATTCTTTTCTTTTCTTTAAGCTTCAAACTAAAAGGTCACTGCGTTACGCTAAAGAGCATCTGTGGCTATTGAAGCAAAATGTTTTTAAGATGAAAAGCATCTCAGAAAATCTGTCTTGTTTAACTCAGAAAACCAGTCGAGGTGTATTTATAGTTTATTTCATGTGCATCAAATGTAAAAGCCTACAGATGATGCTTGTTGCAGTAGTAGTGTTCTTCTTCATAGATTGACCATGTCAGTAGGAGAATTTTAGCAGATTTCTTTTTAATTATTAATTTTTGCCTTCTCTTAATCATATAAAAAATACTTTTTTCTTAAGTAATCTGATGGTGATGTCAGACTTTTTTTGTAGATAGTCAGGGAAACAAGAAAATTGTAAGCTTTGATCTTCATCACTGAACAAAAAATGGCCAAAAAAAACACATTTCCTGCTATGTGACTATTGAATTATAATTGCGATGCTCAAATAATATTGTTCAGCCCTACCATTTTGAAAGGATGACAGGATCCTCACATACCCATCTGTGTAATTTGACTGCACAGACTTTACACTGAAGATCTCTGTCCTGTCACCACTGTGATGAATTAAAAAGTACAACCTGAGATAAACTTAATGTCAGACCTTATAGCTATTTACTCTTTGACCTGTGCTTTGAATGTAGCAGTAAATATATCTTACATTTTCCTCTACGCTGAGAAGATGTAGCAGTTTAATCAGTCACTCTGTCAACTGGTGACTTTTAGCGGACTGCGTACCTGAATGTCATTGTGAAGCAGCTGATAAAAACCGAGTAAGGCCTCCTGAATGTTTCTTTATTGGGGTTTAGAAACAAGCCAATTGCTCCTTCTAATTCTGCGTTATAATGAATTCTACTATGCAGACCATGTTTGTTTATCCCTCAGGACTGATCTGTGACTATATTTTAACACATAAAACTGGTTTGTGGTAAAAAAAAATAAGCTTGGGTACCACTGAACTAATCGACTCATTTCTGTAGCACAGGTATGTGTTTAAACTGACTGAATGACAGACTGACTGTCTGACACAAATAAACTGATTATTAATGTTTATATTTACCTTGACCCTATAAACCCTTAAATTTTCATTAAATTCATTAAGTTTAATCAGATCTTCCTTTTTCAAAATTGATATTTTGTAAAAGTTTCAGGAACAACCTCCAAAAACTTTGAGATTCTGCATTACAAGAAATGGCCCCAAGAGGAGTGGCATCTTCATGTTCATACAGGCAGACAGACAAACAAACTCAGACATTACGCCTTCAGCCCTGACTATTACTGGTGTTGAGGCACAAGAAAATTAACATAAGTCCCAATGCAAACAAATGTTATAGCACTGGCACTGGCCTTTGTTTCTGAGGCCAGTTATGAACCTTTTTTTTTTTTTTTTTGTTCCAACACTCAGTCAAATAAACGGACAGGTTGGATGAACACATTTTTCCCACGCTTGATCTATCTGTCACACAGAACAATTGCTGGTTGTTTGTCTTGCAGCTTCACGTCTCTAATCACACTGCTCACTTGAGTTGAACAAAGAAATGTATCTGTTGTGAATAAACAAACACAGACACACTTAGACATACAAAGTTTATCTGATCCACATCTCCAGACAGATGCATGATAACAAATGTTTCTGATAAGTAGAGCCGGCCTGCAGATAAAATATCTTTTAAACTTTTGCACCATATAATCTATGAGAACTATGAGCAAACTGCACGTACGTCTGTTTTGTGTTAACTTTCATATTTTAACAGCCGCAGTTTTGTTTAAAGGGAATGGGTCTGGCATCAGCTCACAAAGCTAAAAGCATAAACATAAAGTCTTCAGAGCAGCACCAGGCATGGCTTCACACGTTGGCAGCTCTAAATAGCAGTGAGAGGCTGAAAAAATTAAACTCAGAAAATTTGCACTGTGAAGGTGACAAACTGTCCACAGCATACTTTTACACAGTGACCTAGCTACTCTAAACAATCTGGGTGACCGATAACACATGCATATCAGGTAGAAGAGTCATTTTTGCAATTTCAGTGCACAGAGCAACGATTTGGGGAAATTGGATAAAAGCCTCTGGGACGATCTTAATAATTAACATGATGTGATGCCAGTGTTTCTTTAGCACACAATATCGGTTCACTGAGGGTAAGAACTGAAGGAGATAAATGATTCATCAGCTTTCACTTTGGCAACCAACTCAGCTTAATTTGATTAAAGGAGGGATCATGACGACTTTGGTTCGCTTATGCTGTTAAAATCCTTTTAACAAGACTTTGCTTTTGTTTATGCCTTCACTGCAGAGACAACGCCACGAGTACAGTTGGAAATCAGGGAGAATGTGAGTGGCAAATGACATGCAGGAAATTAGCCACAGGCATACACTGAACCAAGGCCACTTGCTTGAGATCAACAACCTCTGAACATGGGGCATACTTTCAAAACCACGAGGCTACTGGTGACCCAAGCTGTGGGAAATCTTCACTGGCTTTGGCGTGAAAACTTGTTGGAAGAGTTGGTCTGCTTTTGATTAGAAGGTCAGGGGTTTGATCTCAGCTCCTGCAGTCACATGTCGATGTGTTCTTGGTCAGGACACAACCCCTATTTCCTCCAGCTGCTGTGTCAGTGGCTGTAAATATGTATAGTTAATTAGTTATATATTTTATGTAGAAAGCTAACATTTCCTCAAATATTTTCTTCGGTTTTCAAAGAAAATTTTTAATTGTATAGATAATATGGGTTGGATAATGGCAACAATTTGTTTATTGTTACCTTAAGAACATGTAGCCATAAGTGAAAGGCAAATTTTACATACTGTGCCTTTAATAATAATACAGACACTAGATGCTCCCTCGCTATGCCACAGTTGCATTGTGTGACATGCAAGGGCTACTTAATTGTGGTAAAAGTCCTAAAAAAAAATCATATTGATGATTAGAATTTTTTTTTAAATTGAGATCAAAATTATAAAACATGATTAATCACTAATTTTACAACACACACACCATAAGCAAGTATTGAATGCCTCTAAAAGAAAAAAAAGCAGGAAATACACGAAAAAAGAAAAAAGAAAAAGTACCAAAAACAATAACAGAAACAGGACTTATCAAGTGTAACAAGATGCCCAGCAATCATTTAATCTTAATGATTTTGTTTTCACAAATGTGGGAAACAGTAATTGTAAATTAAATTGAAACTTCAACAGTTTCCCAGCACAAAGTGTAAAAGTGCTTTGAGCAGCCAAACAAGTAGAGTTGTTGTTGCTGTACAGGTCTAAATTTACCGTTTACACGGCATGTTTTAGATTTTTCATGAATGAGGATCATTTCCGCAAAGTCCCTACCTTCAACTGAACCTGGCATCAAAAAGCTTATAAATTCTGTTTCATTGCTTGTTTTGTAAGGACATGGCTGTTTTTGTGTTAACATCAGATTTCAATGCTATCTGATAGAGTTTAAACTGGTTGAACTCCTTCTGGAATGATGCATTTGTCACAGTTTTCTCTGCAGGTTTGAGTTTTTTATGTCTGATTTAGAGATGAAAAATATTTTGCAATGAGCAACCACTTCTAGGGTAACTAAAAATATATCACAAAAATATATAACTTCTGCTTTGCCCACTGGAGTTACAACTTCATGCAATAGAGATCTGCCTCTGGATACATAAATCTGTTTGCTGACATCACTGTGTGTGCAGAGACTTTGTTCTCCAAACACATGGCAATTATCTAAACTACAGCTCTCTGGGGAAAAAGTGATGACTTACTCTGATAACTTCATAACTTTGCTTTGTCTGCTCTTTAAGTGCTGCATATTATGGTGGTTGGCAGGCGCGTTTAAACAGAAAACAAAGCATGTTTTGAGAATTTTAAGGTAATGTTGAGAATACTAGAGATGGATGGATGAGTTGAGGGACAGATAATTAGAGGAAAAGAAAGGAAAACAGCGAGAGTGAGATGAACACACAACAAAGTGAGCCAATGCTGAGGTGTATAGGTTTACTCTGAAAGATGGAACATTGGTTAGTTGATCTTCATAAGGCCATTCCACATGAATGACCACAAACTGCTTCTTGTTTATGTTTTAAACCAACAAAAATGTGTCAGCAGCTCCAACTTTTGGTTCATTGGACTTCAAACACATGCTGTTCGCCCAAATTTCTTTCTTCGTTAGAAGAGATTTTAATGTTTTTGCTACATCATCTTGGCCTCAGCTGCAGAGTCAGCTTAAACTAGAGTGTTGTTGTGTTTGAAGAAATTAAGGATTACTAAAAATTGTGTCGTCCTCCCAAAATGTCCTCAGGATAAAACGTGATCATTGGCTGGACCACGTGACACCCTGACATATAAACACTGACATAATAACATCAGGCAAAGTCACCAGTGCATTGTGTGCCTGTAGAAATCAGTGTGGAGAAAAGATCATCATTTATTCTGTCTAATATAAACAAACACAAAGGAAAAAAAGCACAAGTCTCAAAAGAAAGAGTTGTAGTTCACAAGAAAGAGCGAGCTCTTAGAACTTGTTCACTTGCCATCACTAGTTCCTAATAGGGCTGGGAAGAATAGCCTAAATATAAATCTATGATTTTTCAAACCAAACTGATTCACAATTTTACTCTTTTTTGTTTTTCTTCTGCCAAAGAAAAAATGTAATTAAAAAACAAAGAAATCAAGAGTGAAAAAGTTCTGTTTTTATTATTTTACTAACATTCAAATAAAGGTAAAAGAACGCTCTTGAAATGAGATGCCTCATCTTAAGGGGCTATCCTCCAACACATTTATATTCAAGAGAGAAACATAAAACATTTATGTTCTGGGCATCCATAGATTTATCACTATCCTAAATTCTCATTTTAGTCCCATTGTGTCTACACTCCTTTCAATCTTTCTACAATCTGGCTCTTGTCATTTACTCCTGAACAGTATGGTCTCCCTACTACAACATATACTTGGCCCACTGTGAATATGGTGGACAGAACAATGGTTCAATCACCTTTCAGACAGGATGTTGATATGTTCTGCCCTCCCCAAACACTTTAATGGGCTGTTACCCAGATGAAATACTGAAATGTCCTCCAGATTAATGAACTGTCTATCTATCATGTAAGGTTACCAAAGGTGAATTTAAATACAATTTCCACAGAGAAGGTTCAGGATCAGTGATGTGAACAACTATTTAAAGTCAGCAGGATAGTTTTCTTTAAGTTGTAGGATACGGGTTATAAAGGAGCATTGTGTAGATAAAAGGTGAACCATTTTGTTCTCATAAGTCTTCAATACTAAGACGAAATTACAGATTCTGGTACTAGCTTTGACTTTTTAGTGTAATCACAGTTAAGTTCAAGAGAATATTCATTTTCAATTTTCAAAATCTTGATTTTCCATAAATATGGTTTGTTAAATAAACATATTGCTCAGACTTAGTTTCTTATATTTCTGTAGAAGGCCAAGGGAGCCATGCTATGCAGGCTTCTATAGAACACCAACAGACCAGGGCAGAAGTGTGAGGGCAGAAAATAATGCACTTAGGTGATTAAATGTAATTCCAAGCAGGAATTCCACTCAAACCACAACTTTAACATGTCAGATTTAGGATGAGCCCACCCCCCAGTGCACAAGCAGAGGTTACAGAGAGGTGAGCCAAAGTGTGCTGGGAGTAAAACCCATCAAGTAATGCAATACCTCAACTTATAATATGGATTTCATACTCAATTAACTAAAAACGTTAGTAAGCAATGAACCTTGGGTAAACCCATGGCTGAATGTGCAAATTCATGGTTAGTTTCACATCCACATGACTTTAAAAAGTTTATACTCAACCAGATCAAACACCAGCTGAAAAGTAAAGTTCATCATGCATGATTAAACCTGCAATTAATTTTGTAGAAGCCTAAATCTGATTTGTCTGGACCTTTGCCAATTTTGTAAAACACCTACCATGCTAAAACCACAGCTTTCAAAACTCAATCCAATTAACCTTCTGCATGCTGTGAGCTTATGTGACTCCTGTTCACAGGTGCTGGTTGGCATGTGATTCAGAGATCCAAACTGAGCAAAATAGTCTATTCTTCTTTCAAAAGGGACAATATGTAGAATTTTCACTGCAAATCATCAACTAAGTACTTAAATTACCTCAAATATCTGAGAAATCCTCATTTATAGTTCTTTCTAGCTTTTATAATATGTGTCATGGGGTCTGTGGCAGATGTATAAAAATGATTTACATTTGTTTTAAAACATGACCTTAAGGTTGCCAATGGCCCAGTGGTTATGTCTGCGTACCCCACAAACAGAGGATTTTGTCCTCTACGCAGGTGGTCTAAGTTTTAATCGAACTATGGGTCCACATATCCTGGTCTTCAATTCTATCCTCCAAAACTGTCCAATGCTTTATTTCATAAATACAAAAATGACCCCCAAAATATCTGGAAAAAAAGGGGAAAAAGTAGCTTTTACAGGCATATAGGGCCAAAAATGCCTAGAAGAAAAGAAAAGTGAGAGATTCTGAAATTAATACATATTTAGTGTAACATGATGTCATAAATCATCAAATTTGACAGATCAACACAATTTTGAAGGGACTTTAACGACTAAATAGCTGCCGAGGAACAAATTTAGAAAAGCAGCAGCTAGAGAAGACATGGGTAGTCTCTAAGGATGCATGTGGTTAGCAAACTAAACTTTTACAGTTGAATGACTAAATGAAAATGACAAGTAAGTTTAACTAATTATTTCATCAATAGGTCCTAAATCCCTGTCAAATGCTCTGATTGAACCTTTAAACAGCTGCCTGCCACTGATTGACAGTGTAGCTCTGCTGCTACTTTGCCACCAAAATGCCCTTAGACCTGATGCAAACAAGGACACTGAACAAACACTACAGAACAAACAGAAAGCATCAGTGACTTGTAAAACTAGCGCAATTTTGCAGTGTATTAATTTTTAAAATGGCATTTGAGTTGTATGTTTTGCGGAGTCAGGTAATACTCACATCTAACCACTCAACTGAAACTTTGAGTATCCACATTTAGAACAAAATATAGATTCTTAACTGGAAGTACAACCAACCCAGTGCTGGCAGTACTGCTGTTATGGGTATAAGTTATTCTGTATGTTTGACTGCAAAGGTAAAAAAAAAAAAGGAAGAGTGCTTAATTTTAACTGTTTTCTGAGGGCTTTACTGACTTTAGACTGGCTGCTTAAAGACAACTTGAATATGTTTGTGGTGGGTTTTAAAAGTATCAACCTGGAAAAAACCCTGAGTACTCCAATCACTGTCGGGGGGTGGGGCAGAGGGCTTACATGGGCAGGATGCATATTGAGTGAAATAAATCTGCTTCAGCATACAGTGATTGCAAACTGTTGACATAGGCAGATAATTTCTGCATTTAGAGTGAGCTGAGCTTAAGTTCTTGTTCATGAATGTCTGTACCAATGCTATTATTGATTCCTCTAATCAATTACATTATTCAACGATTCCTTTATCGATTCATGCAGATTTTTGTTCAGAAAAGTTGGCACACAAAGGTTTTCAGTGGCAAAAATGTCAAACACATCACTCTTGATATGCAATGATGTGCTGCACAGATGAACGCTTCTGCAAGTGACTGGTATTTCTACCCACTAAACACTGTGCCAACAATCAAGCCACAGTTTTGACCACTTCTGTGTCCTGTCTCTCATGATTATATTTTTGACTTCTTGTTGGCTGCCTCTGGTGAGAACATGAAATCAGAAGTTTGCAGGATAAAATTGACAAATGAAATAAGTAAAAAGACGAAAGATAGCAATTCCTTGTGGGAGTTGTTATTGGTTCTTGACAAAAATTTGTTTTCAATTCCCATCTTAATCCATGACATAGAAATGATGTTAGGTGAAGGAGTGTATTTAACTGGCATGTTCAGGAACAATGCTGCACACGTCATTTCACTAACCTAGAAGTTTTCTTTTGCTATTGTTTGATTGAGTCCCCCTTGCCGGTAAAACTTGCATTATATGCATTTCAATACAAAAAAATAAAGGAAAAAGTTTTAGAAAGAACAATAAACTTGGAATAGGTTAAGTGAGATCATTTTGTTGCACTGCTGAATTTGTTGAGCACCTTTCATTTGTATTCACTGCGCACATAAAGCACAAAGTCACTGTGAGAGGATAGAATAACAAAGGTGGATAAAATCAAAAAGAGGAGGAGGAGGAGGAGGAGACGGGGGAATAGGAGCATCAGGGAGACAGGATGAGAAAAATGACATGGCAAAGTGACAATGAGATGAAAACTGTCTGATGGGCAAAGACAGCTCCGAGATGAGAATAGGAAAAACGTCAAAACATGACAGGATGATAGACAGGTGAGGGGGAAACAGGAAGAGGAGGGGGAGAAGTGGATAGGAGAGTAAAAGAAATCCTGATAGATGAAATTAATAAACACTGATGGAGGATGATGAGGATGAGTAGGGAGAGGAGGAATGGGAAAAGACAGGTGGGGATTGGACAGGGAAGGTCGATAAGGGTGGAAGATAGAGCTCCTGTAAAAATCATGTTGCCATGACAGGATCGGAGAAATGATGGGCACATGGGGGGATTGAGGAGGAAGTGGATGGATGATAGAGGGGAAGAGTAGCTGAGAGTGTGAGGGAAAATTGTGAGGTAATAACAGGGGAAAAAATGATGGATAGATAGATGGATTGAGGAGGAGGAGGAAAGGGAAGAAGGGCCAGATGAGAGTGAGAGAAAAATGATATGAAGACAGGGTTAAAATGATGATTGGAAAAATGACAGAGAGGGAAAGAGCAGGGAGGAGAAAATAGTGACAGAAAAGGAGAAAATATGAAAGGCAGACATTAATGGAGGCAGAGAAAAAAGCTGAGAAATCAGGACGAAGAAGAAGAGGAGGTAAAGGGAAAGAGAAGAAAGAAATGAGAGGAACCACAACATGCTGACAGTCGGGAGAAAACAGAGTAATAGTTGAGCAGAAGGGAAATGATGATAGAAAAAGACAGAAGAAGACATGACTCAGTGGAAATGGAGGAATAATGTGAAACAGAGAAACAGTCACAGTAGGAGAGGAAAGTTCAGCAGACTGACTGCACACAGAAGAAAGTTTCGCTTTAGCTCAGCAGGAAATCTGCTTATTAGCCACTGGAGACTTTGTTAATATTCAGAGAACGGCCAGAGAGGTAAAACTGTTTTGCGTCACACTGATAGCAGCTTCATTAATCCCAGCTGGTGCATCAGTAGAGTAATGAATTCAGGATAAGCATTTATTCAGTGTTTTGTCTCCAATTTTTCATTCATTTCAAGAATTTATTTTATTGACAATCTATTTTAAAACAAATCCTGTGCAGCAGCGTTCCAAATATGTGAGAACCTGCATATTTAACAGAGAAAGGATAAAAGACTCTGTGGCCATCTCAGTTATATTTTAGCATGATAACGCTGTATCCAATAGTTTTTCCTGCATTAAAAATTCAGTGGTGGCAATCACTGATTTCTTACCAGCCCTTTCCAGAGTTAAACATTTTAACTTGGCTGTCTTTGACCAGCATCAAAAGACCAAATCTACAGTAAAACAAAGTGGTCAGGGGACACTTTATTATTTAATCCAAAAAGTTAACTATATACCAATACAATATACCAGTGTGATGCAGCAACATGCATCATTATGACTGCAAGTACAGACATCATCATCATCATCACATATCAAACACACATGGTTTTCCACGGATATGAAGCAGTCAGCCAGCAGGAAAATGTAGCCTGCCAGGGGATTCAATGGTATCCCCATAAAACCAAGATCACGTTGATTACTGTACCATGCTTACATAGGGTCACCTCAGGGATTAAAGTGGTAAAAAAGGGATATAAATTGGGAGTTATAACTGCTAAGGAGTTGTATTTTTTATTTTTGGAATTGTTTGAAACATACTTGAAAATCTACTGTTACTTTACTGTTTTAAGCATTGTATAAAAAACACAAATGAAAGAAACCAATGAATTATTCATACATTGTTTGACAGTTTTTACACAGTTGTAAAGAATGGATGAAATTTAGAAATTCTTACCCAAAACTGGTCTCATATGTTAGGAGATATAAACTGAAAATGTAAAATAAATTACAAAGGTTGAAAAGAAAACATGAGTTTCATATCCCAGTCTAAATACATGAAAAAATAGTAAAAACTTAGTTTTCCAAAATGCCTATACATGCATACCCATTTAAGGATGAAATCAAAGACAGAAAAAAAGTAGCCGGCTGTAACTAAGTAAGTAGTTGGGTATTTAGCTCGCAGCTGTGGAAAGACCTGAACATTTTGATGCTTTTAATTTCTTTATTTCTAATCGGGGCATCACTTGTTTCTTGCAAGTGGTTTTTCACTGTTCAAAATGAGCAGAAAACAAAGCATTACAGACAGAGCAAACAGGGGTTTGCACCAAATGTAAATGGTTTACCCATCATCTGGTAGTTATCCTGCATTTAAATGAAAAATATAGTAAATTAAACTAACTTTTTGTAGTGATGATTTGTTTAAAATACATGGCCAAAGACAATGAGCACAGAAGACAGTGCAACTCTCACAGGCTATATGCACATTTCACTAAGGGCTGAGTACTCAGGTCAGCAAAACATATTTCTAGCAGAAAGAAAAGAGAACTTCTGATTGCAAAAGCAGATTTTACAAATACAGTGACACATTAGAACAGATACGGCGTTCTACAGATATATATAATGGGACATTGCAAATGTATTTCTAGTGTCTTTGAAACAGTCACTGTTGAGCACTTTGTGTGTATGATACAGTATTAAGTACAAGCAATCAAATTATACATCCACACAATTTCAAATCTGGATTTTAGAGTTATGATAGCACTTCCAATCTGTTTGAAGGCAAAATTTGACATTCAGGGAAAAGGTATTTGGCATTTTTATTTAGAATATAAGCCAATACAAAAACTCTGCGCAAACATATAAGAAAAATAAATATGAACAAAAAAAATAAGAAAGAAATCATTTCACCCATAAATTTTTCTGGAGAAAGACCTGTACACCTCTTTTAAGCTAATTCAATTAACAGCTTCCTTTCTGTTTGTGATAAGTATTATAATTGTATTATAATTAGCTTTAAGTAGATCCACGTGTTTGCACGTGCCAAAGCAGGCTTTAACAGGAAATGTATCCTTCCTTTAATTTTACAGGTGCACCAGTCCTAATGGTTGGGAAAGTATCATGTTCGATCAACACACTTGAAACATGCCTGTACACAGTTAAGAAAGATCTCACCATTGCCTTGTTCAGGGCTGTGAAAAGCCCTCACTGGAGATCATCTTCGTGTGACCTAAAAATGTGCCCATAACCTGATTTTCAAATGAATGGCCAATTGTAAACATCCAATTATTATTCCAACAATAACTTTCCATATTTGTTTATGTACAGTACCCCGCTGAAAGACATCATTATCAGTTGATACAAAGCATGCTTTTGTGAGGGTTAATTATCTTAGAATAATTAAGTTTACAGAGAATGACTACACATTGAGAGACCTGTTAGTGATACAAGCACTGAAAAATACATTTTTCAATGTAGAAAAACAGAACAAGATGTAGAGTTTACATTTAGTTTTTTTCTCCAACAAATTGGGTCCTGCGTTCATTTTAGAGCTGGTGTATAAATGGTTCACTGCACAATATTACCTGAAAAACACATGGCTCACTTTTATGGATAATTAAGGGCTCCCCTGTAAGTTCAAATCCTAGGTTCACCAATATGAAATCCTACCTCAGCCATCTTGGAAAGCCAAGTCTTCCCAAGATGACTGGGTCAGCTGCATCACCCCTTAATGGACCAAAACCAAGATGCAATTTCCCCTCAGCAGTATCGTACAGGAATTCACAGCAACTAAGCCCAAAGGTCCTTCTCTGCTGTTTTAAGGTCTCATACAGGTATTAAGATAGGGAAAAAAGAAACAGGCATGTTCACGAGGTTACCAAGTGAGCGAAGGACAGGCTATGGCACCACACCCTATGGGCATGGTGGCAGTCCAACACCTCATTTAAGTACAGCCCATGAAAACCGAACTACAAACTTATCATCAGAACGTTTGTACCCAAGAGGAGGAAGCTCCCCACAGCAGGACGGTACTATTGTAAGCTGGAGGCCT
Organism: Cetoscarus ocellatus; assembly: GCA_037902135.1. Classification (NCBI taxonomy): domain Eukaryota; kingdom Metazoa; phylum Chordata; class Actinopteri; order Labriformes; family Labridae; genus Cetoscarus; species Cetoscarus ocellatus. The sequence continues at coordinate 659,739 of JBAMNC010000443.1, forward strand.
GAACAAAGTGGGGAGCTGGCAACAGGTCGCAAAATCTCCTGAACAGAGCTCTGGAGGTTAGTAGCTTTGCACTTCAATTTTTGGCTCTGTCTGTGTATGACAACCAAGCCAAGCCGATCCAAGCCCTATCAGCCTGTATGGCTGAGGCCTGGAAGTCCCACATGTTTGAAACCTCTAACAGCAGAAGGGAATGCTGCAGCATATCCTAAGCAGCTTGAGGAAGGGGAGGTACACATGTTGCCATGACTAGCTTCTTCATACAATAGCATTCAGCAACAGCCAGGCTTGTATTTTTATGAAACTGGTAGCTCTTGGTTGAGCTCAGCTGAGGTTTCTGGACATCATAATAGTATCCGTGTTTCAGGCCTAACATGGTCTGAATGTCCAAGAGTCCAAGCAAGTGGTATTGATCAAGCTGCCTGTCCCCAGAGAAGACCGGTTGGAGGGGGTTCAGAGGAGGGAAACAGCTAAGTGTAGAAAGTAGGTAACAGAGTGTCAAAGGTAGAGGTGTAAGGTCAGCTTGTAGAGAAGTACTTACTTAGCAGTACTTACATGTCTGGTACAAGGTCAATTAATAACACACATTAAGGCACTCCATTTCGGTGCCATTCACCAAATAGCAAAGCCAAAGAGACTTTACTGTCTCTGCCTTCTCTGCTCAGTGAGCTGTTCATTAAAGAAAAATGACGTAATGTGTAACCATGTCACAAACATATGAGATATGAATCTTTCCCTATGTCGATTCTGAAGGTGATGACTCAAATTAAACCAATTTCATAAATTTCAATCAAAGCATTTTTTCCCAAAAGGGGTTAAATATTAAAATTTACTACAATCTGTCCTTGACATTGACAGACAGATCAAAAATGGTTGTAAGGATTCAAAAAAGTTGAGTTATTAGTAAGTTATGACAAGCTCCGTCTTTCCCAAGATACTGTAGAATTAAAAATGCCCTAACACACCTGCTTTTAATGAAGGTTAGATGGGTTAGATTTTACTTTGCAGCTCCATATAAAAACATCAATGATGCAGCGAGCTAAGAGGCTAACTTTAGCAGTGCAACCAGTTCATACCAGCATGCACTTCAATACAAGTTTTTTCTATAGGTTGTCATGCATACAAACAATACAGGCAGCACATTTGAGGGCATATGAAATAGGATGATAAACATTTTTTTAAATATTGATCATTTTTTCTTAAAGAGTAAGAATCACAATTCTGGCATGAATTATTTTTCCGGGCACCTCTAGTAAACAACATTAACTATCTTTATTTTTTCTTTCATAATTCAGAGATTCAGGCATTTTTAGGACACCTGCACCATTTTAAAAGTGCCAATTTAGTACCAATATTAGAAAGACTCAAACGATACCCAACCCTAGTTGCTTGTATGATGTCTGATACGAAGACCTGAAACATCTGACAGCACATCATCTATGACAGGTCCAAGTTGCAGATCAGTGTGTCCATGTCTTACTAGATCTGGCCCATGGGCAGCATTAAAAAATTTGGAAACACAGTGTAACTACACAAAGTCCAATTTCTAATAACACTGTCACATGGTAAACTATCTAAATCAGTCTTATCATATACTTGACCTTTAATGTTTGGACAATAGCCACACAACTTCTGTTTGCAGGGGAATGTTTCTGCCTCCATTTCAATGAGAGAATCGAGCCCTGGTGGGATTTATGCTGCTCTGCAGATATTCAGCACTTTATCAGAATTACAGTGAGTGTGCCACAAGAGCGGCATGACCTCGCTTAATTCAATAAAGGGAGGAGCTCAGCCTAACTGAATGTGAAACCACCTCTGCAGTGGAAACACCAGCAGCATTCAGCATCTGTTACTGTCATGAGATCCTATTGGGTCAGACAGGCTTAAAAATCCAGCTCACATCCTCACTTCGGAGCCCATTAAATCAGCAATATGGCAAGAGGGAACTGAGAAAGTCTGTTTAAACACAAACACACAGTTGAAGAGATAGAAAGTGAGAGCAATTAGAGTCTCAGAAAACAAATTTAGATTCAGCACACGGGCACACCAAACGATTCCAAGCCTTGATAACAACTCTGACTTACTTTCTTTGTCCGGTGCACCTTAACACAGTCACTGAATTTTTGGAAAATTCTGCCCCATTCAAATGTCTCACAACTTGACCTCACAACCATGAATGGCTGTTATTCAGGTAAAAACCACACAAACACATTCTTTCTTTACTAACGCATGCACACACACATCCCTTACTCGGTTGGGGAACAGCAGCTTCACCCACCCCACCCTTACTCATGGGACAGTTGCCTTGGAAACAGCAACCATGCCGGCATAACTTGCAAGGGGCTGTGTGTGGTATGGTGAAGGGTCTCTCTTGGCCTTACCTCCTTGCCCCCCTTCTGACACACACACCCTGCATGTCTCACTCTCTAGCTTTGACACACACGAATGGGCGATTTGGCCCATACCCCTCATCAACACTTTGGCTGAACCATGGAGGGCAGTTTGCAATAATGGAGTGTTTTTCCAAGACATCAAAGGTTAACTTAATGAGAGCACATACACACGTTTTCATTCATACAATCAATCAAACACTGTCTTATGTACTTAAGGATATAAAAAGCATCCTCACTGCCTCACAGAAAACTATCATATAAACATTCAACAGGAAGCCAAAAAACACCTGCCGAGGCGCAATGAAGCCTTTGAACATTTTTAACCAAGCAGTAGGCAAAGACAACTAGAAAGCACTCGGAGAGTGCAAACCTCCGCCAAAGTAGCTCACATATTGCTGTTACATCTACAAGCAATAGTTCCATGATAATCATAATATGATTCCATGACCCTGAAAACCCACACCTAGCACTCAGAATCATGTTGATATCATTATTAGTTAGACAGTTATTGAGTAAAAATGATTGTTCGCTAATGGCTGATATCTGGATCATCACCAAAATCTAATCCTTTTTAAGTTGGGCCATTCCCAACATCTCCTGAAAATCTGTCCAGTAGCTTTAGCATAATCTTGCTAACAAACAGAGAATCAAGCATACACCGGCAAAAACATAACCTCCTTGGTGAAGGTAATAAATACTAAATTATTGCTTTGCCTCCAACATTAATAAAAGCACCAGAGGTTTGCACCAGTTTTATCAAATCATGAATCTGGTCTTCACCTCTGCAGATCTTTCACAAAGTCCTAACCACGTTATTATCTTTTCAAATAGCTCTCAGCTCCTACAAGCTGCATGGAACAATCTGATACCAGAGAAGGAAGTTGTCATGTGGCTCAGAGAGTGGACATGAAAGAAGAAAATCTAGAGTGTATAACAGAAACATCAGAAGCTGCTTCAGAATGTGAGTAAAACTGATTAAAAGCAAAGAAATGACTTTATATTTGACAAATAGGCTTAATAGTATGGTATTTGTTCTACTCTAAAATACTTGCATAGCCTTTTATCTTGGCTTTCTAAAAAATGTGTATTTTGACACATTTTTGTTGGTGGATGTGATTTAACTGTTAAATTTACAGCCCTCTTTATAACAATTACAATAACCTTCCTCTTTAGAGCACACACAAACTTCTGCATCATATCATAATCATATTTTATCTGCAGTTGTGGCAGCATTAATTGAAAATCATACAAACAAATCCGTTTTATGAGCATTTTCACCTCCGCCAAGGAGGTTAAGTTTTTGCCAGCATATGTTTGTTTGTTTGTTTGTTTGCTTGTTTGTTAGCAAGACTACACAAAAAACTACTGGATGGATTTGCTGAAACTTTCAGGAGATGTTGGTAATGGCCCAACTTCAAAATGATTCAATTTGGTGGTGATTCAGATAACCCAGCGATCGTTTTTGCTCAACAACTGTCTAACTAATAGTGATATCAACATGATTCTGAGTGCTAGGTGTGGGTTTTCAGGGTCCAGGAATCATATTATGATGGTAACTTTATCATGGAACTATTGCTTATAGATGTAACAGCAATATATGGGCTACCTTGGCGGATGTTTGCGCTCTCCAAATGCTTTCTAGTTTTGGTATTTTGATTGGTTAAAATCATGACTGGAGCTGTTTAAAACTGGGGTGTACTTGTGTTTTATGGTTTTATTCCAGGACACACAACTTGTAGCTTGAAAACTAGATGGTCCTGATTAAGTTAGGACCTATGACCGCCCTGCCCTAAAAGCACTTTGTCATCTGTCTTGCAGCAAGATAGTGTGAGTGTAGTCTAAGTTCTGCAGAGTAAGACGCATCTATCAGGCATCTTTCAGGCCACCATACAATGCAGTTTTCCAGTGTTTTTTGAGCATGCATGAGAGTTGAAACATTTTTAATATTATAGCATATGTCACTTTCAGCCAAATCAGACACAAATATGATCATAACAAGAAAACAGACAGGTGTGTATGATTACTTATTTTTGGGTTTGTGGCAACACTATGAATCGTTCTGACAAAGAATGAAGGGGGCAGAAAATAGTCCTCCTCTCAAACCGCTGAATTACAACTGACTTGAAGCACTGTGTGTGTTTAAGCAAAGATCAGAGCTTTTTGTTTGTTCAAGCCCATTTTTATTATTATCTATTATTTTTGATTGGCTGCATGTATACTGATGCAGATTCTCTTCACAAGCACCCCTGCCTTTCTTTTCCCCTGATGGTATTTTTGGTGTTTCAGTACATTGAGCAACACATCTCTGTGTGCACATCCCTAAATGTTGCAAAATGTCTCCGCTTCTTTTGGAGCAACTGTAATCTACAAGTTCATATACCCTTGTTCATTTTCTGTCCTCACAAGCTCAACAGTCTCTGGGTAGACACAAGCTCTGACCTTTAATTAAAATGCCTCCATTGTACCAGGTTATCCCCTGGAACTTTCATGCTGTATCACATAGCAAATTAGCAAATTTATTCATGTGATCCATGAAGGATAAAGATAAAAGCAGCAGATGAGTATAAAGTATTGCTCTGGTGGTTTTGATAGCATAAGGCGTTTCTTGTTTAATAAATACATCTCAATCTGTCCATTCTTCACACAAACTTGCATGCACATACACACGCCGGCTAAGAGCAGCCATTCTTATCAGCATCAAGATGACAGTGGGGTCAACGAGGGTCATGACCTCTGATCCTAGCCAATTGGCCTTTGACTTCTGTCATAACGAATCAAAGAGAAAAGAGTTAAGATATAAAGGAACAGAAATGCTGCCACATAATCCTACCGGCGCAGGCACGCACACGGAGAAACACACATTGAAAATTCTTGAATGGCTCCTTTATGTTGATGTAAGCGTCTGCCCGTCCATATTTTCCTCCATGAGTGTGTGTTTCGCTCCTGCATTGTTTGTGTTATCATATGTGTGTGTGTTTGTGTGTGTTGATGGTAGGTATTTTTATCCACGGTGAACATTAGATTAAAGCCTGCTGGTCATGGGAGCTCTGATGGACCTCGATGTGATTAGGAAAATGTGTGGCGTGTGATACAGCTAAGAACATTCCTGCACTGGACTACACACACACACACACCCACACACATACATGATAAGACATGCACACATTTACACAAACATGAACATGCACACACAGCATTCACACAAAGAAATACATGCACATGAGATAAATTACTTCATACAACAAGCAGGTAAATGTCATTTGGTATTAACTGATACTTAAATTAATGGAGATCTCTTCATACATAATATAATTTACTACATGTCATGCAATGCAGACATTTATATGATGATGGAAAATAGTCACTTGATTACAAGCTTTTTTAATACACACACACTTCAGTGCAAGACATGGTACGGATGCATCAGTTCACAATTACAGGAAAATTACACTGTTACTAAGATGACTTAATAAATGAAAAAATCATAATCAAAAATAAATTAATTTATATCATTATTATTTGACATAATAACTCATTCACTTCACTACATCTTTTGTGCATTAATTCAACATGATTGAAAATTATTGTTCTCTTGCCTTGTAGAGCTGCCACCTTGTACTTGGTATTCAAATATACACTCATAGGGGGTACAAATCTGTACTCAAACTGTAAACCAGAACTCAAATTGTAAATACACAGCTATACACAACATAAGGGCACCTGGAGCGGTGAACTGCCCAATCCAACAGAGGGTGCCCCCAGTAACACTCGCCCAACCATACACTTGTTGCTCTCTTGACCTCAGTAGACAAAACAAGACAAGTGTTAGTACACCTCAAGAAATAGAGGCTTTGTGTTGATATTGTGCAAAGCAGCTGACTTATCTCCTCATCCACAACAAATCTGAAGGCCCGTTTGACTCTGTCCTTTTCACCATAAGTACAGAAGGAAGGCCATCACGGACATGATTGTAAGACGTGCGGCCCACCACAGTGGCCTTGGGAGAGATAAATGGTAAAATGATCAAACTACATTGAGCATTGCTGTAGCTCTCTATGCTCCTCTCTTAATTTAATTAAAAGCAGACTTGATCAGAGTATAAACACTTTGTTGTGAAGGTAAGGAGAGTGTGCTTCATTTAATATTATTATTGAATCAATCAATCAATCCATATTTGTATAGCACTTTTCATAAAAAGGATTTTGGCACAAAGACTTTTTCAATACACTTTTTCTTTAAATATCCTGACCAGCATCTTGCTGCTGTGATCACTGTCTGATACAGATCAGGTTTGTTTTATGTTATCAACGGAGAAGTATAAAAAAGGCTATTTAAGAGGTCATGTTGTGCTTTTTTAAATTATATATGATATGTACTGGTCCTTAAGTGGGTTTAACATGTCAACGCTTGATAAAGTACTTTGTACGAGACAATGAAGTCCACTATACCTATCTATCTGGATTTGGTCCCTTTGACACTTAAGCGCAACAGATTTCATATTTTTAACTGAGGAGAATACATTTTTTATAAATAATTAAACAGCTGCTTCAAGTGGATGAAAGAGCAGAGGCATCAGCAGGCAAGTAAACAAGTGTGTTTAGAAACCCAAAAGCTGCTGCATGAGAAATTACCTACAGGTGAATGAATCAGAGACACGAGACATTCATTCTAATCATTTCATCATTAGTTTTAAGTGAAAATCAGTTTCATCTTAAATGGAGTGTATCTACTGAATATTACTCAACTTGCTTACTTACATGTTCATTGTGAACCCCTTTGCCCCTAAAGTTTGTTACAGATACTTACTTCAGTTAGACACTGAAAGTTTGAGCTCAATACAGAATCAGGATCAGCAGAAAAGAGTGATGGCTCACAGCTAAGAAATGAGCTTTTACAGGTTTTTAATACCCAGAACTACCTGATGAAGTGTATTAGTGAACACCTGATATTTGAAAAGATGCCCAAAGCAATCACACAAACCTTACACAGCCCACACACTCCTGAGAACAGAACAAAGTTCCTTCACTGACCCTGCCTCTAGGATCAACAAAAAATCTTTTTGTCTCTTTTCCTTTCTCACCCAATTTTCTTAACCCTTGATAATCTAATGGAAGATAACACAAATCTGCAGGATCTCTGTGTCTTTACTCAAAGCCACGCTGAGAGGTAGCTGACCAACAAGAACAAGTCTGGTGAATCAAAGATCAAATTAAACTCTCAATCTAAATTAAACATCATGCTTATGCAACTTTGTTTCCAGCACCTAATGAGCTGGTGAGCATCAGTTATCTGCTTGAACTGTCAAAAAAACATGCTTTCAACATACAAGTTCAAAGAAACCTGTTCAATAGAAGTGTTAGAAAATTATGTTTAGCATTTGATAATTGTTCAGAAACAAAACAGAATAAAAGCAATTATGGTGAATGCTAAATGAGGAACCAGCTTTATTTGGAAGATGAATAATAAGTGGTTAACAGAATTAATGACATGATTGTGTCTGCTACTCAAATTTGGTTCACAGATACTGCCAGCTTTAAGCCCTGCTTTGACGTTTTAAGTGAGGCTTACAGTTTAGATTTAGAGACATCAACAGCGAGTCAAACGTACATAAGTGAGACAGGCTGGGACTTCCCATTACTTACAAGGAGAATGTTTGCTAGTTCATTTTTCTTTATTGTTTTCTGCTTAATACTGACTGTGTGTTTGTCAAAATGTCTGAATTAGGGGCACGACTCCACTCAGCTTAGGAGATTTGTTTTCCTTTTAAGCACATGAAGTTTGATAGTACCTCTACAATAAAACCACATAGGGTGAGTGAAAGAACAAACTTGGACTTTATTGAGGAAATTCTTTTTTTATGTGTTGTTTAGACGTATTACACACACATAGGCTGAAATACACATGTACATGCACAAACAGTATTTATGATCACGCAATTGCACAGAGATGTCAGAGTGCTGGCTTGTTGACCTCTATGAAATGCTGCCTGAGCAAAAGCTAAGGGTTCACTGTCTCTCTGAAAGACACTTTGGCAGTGACCAGGAAGAACACCTCTCCAGTTACCAAACCAACATCCAAAAATGGTTTGGTTGGGACTTTAATCGTCCTTCCTCCAGTCATAATCCAAGTCCTTTCAAACTGAGCAACTGTCGTGACCCCAAACAAAACAGGAAAGAAAGAAATACTGCAAGACAATAGTGTTGCTTTATCTTGGTTTGTGGCTTTTTGTAACAGCAAAGAGAAGAGAGAAGAGTTTTGTTCCAGAGATAGTTGCAAAAACAAAAAAATATACAACTAAAAGTGGAGCATAGAATTACAGAAAACAACGAAAGCCATTTCAATCCAGTGAAGGATATACCTGTCCCACTGTGATGTCAATGTGATCATTCATGGGTCAGCAGTGTCTTCACATCATTTTACTCTTGGCTTATCTTGTGTGGAACTTCTCAAGATGGGAGACTAAAAAATGTACTGGATTCTTTTGTTCCAACTATTTTCCCTCATTGTTTTTGGTTTGCCCTGATGGAAATTCAAGGGAAGATGAGCTCATACAGCATAATGGAAATGTCCAAAATGTCTGACTTGTTTGTCTATTAGTTACCTCTCTGCCTCTCCTGTTATCTCGCTCCCTTTATAAATTCTAATTCAAAAGCTTTATTGGTATGAATGTAGGGCACTATTGTTGAAGCATTTCATACAAATAACAATAAGAATAATCACATCATTAAAAAATATTCAAAATATTCCAAAAAGGGAAATAATCAATCATAATTATAAAATGTGTAATACTGTGACATTTGAGTGAAAATAAAAAGTTTTTTGGATCATGAAACGAAAAGAAAAAAATCAAATAATATAAAAATGAAAAGAAATGTGTGTCCAGTAGTTGTCTGGGTTCTGGTTCCACTGGTTGTCCTTAGGTCCTCACACACTGACATATTTGGCTACAATAATCTCATTTCTACCAGTAAGTACGGGATTTTTTTGAGTCTCACTTGTATCATGAAACTCTGGGTGCGTCTGTGTTATCTGGGAATTGTACTCCTCTCTCACAGATATTCAGGGGAGGTATTTCACAGAGAAGTCAAAGCAAATGGCTGTGAACCAGTGATACTGGTTTTGCTCCATGTCACCTGTTAACAGTCCTTTGCCTCATAAGAGGACGTGTTTCATGGCCACTAGGTAAAATGATTGCTTATTGGTGGATTAATATTGTGTCTCTGTACATACTATAATGTTTTTATGTTACTATGTTGCTACGCTCTCTGGAGTGCTATAAGATACCTTATAGCTATTGCATAGATGAGAATTAATAGACTGATTTAATTGTTGAGGAAGGTAGTGTTGTAATTCTCTTTAAAAACAATGAAGGATTTCCAAGAAAAAAACTTCTACTGCCTGTAGGACTTTCAACATATAGCATCTAATACATGAGACTAGCTCTGTGAGGCTTGCTAAAGTTTGCGCTATAGAGTGAAACACAACTTCCATCTGAGATACTGGAGGAAAGCATGATGAAAGCATCAAATCGCTCTTCCAGTTGTCATCCTCCTCGAGGGAGTCAGACTTTGTTTCCTGCTGTTGTACAGTGAGTTATTCTTGTTTCTACACCCAAATACACACACCCACACACAAGCTACACTTATCATCAATCTATCCAATTATTCTCTCACAGCCTACAGCACTGTCCGTGGAATAGTGTGTCAGCTCCAAAACGTGTGTAGTTTGTAAGCCTGTCTGTCTTTGTCCGTCTGTTCGTCTCCTCGTAAGGCCCCAGGGAACTTTAGCTGTCTGGTGCTACGTTCCCATTGGGAGGACTTTGTTGGCTGCGCAGCTAGAGGGGGGTTGTTGGTGGCGGGGCTGAGGAAACCGGGGCACATTTCCTGTGGAAATGGGGTTATCTCTTCACCAATTACTGTTGCAATTACAGCAGGAGGCCTGCAGAAGCCTGGGAACAAAGATACAGGCACACAGATGGGCACTCATGTGAAGTAATGCACAAATTCCTTACCAACACACATGACACTCCACATAGAGGGTTAAAAAATCCCACAGTCCATCCGTCACCCTGTCATGCATAGATATTACACACCACATGCATGTCTCTCAGAATGGCTAGGTCTGGATTCGTCAGATCAGGTGTTCTATCATGAATAAAAAATGTCCACAGTATTATTTTGTAATCACTCATTTATCCAGACATTGATCCCTACTCAGTACTGCTTAATGTTCGGCCACACACACTCACACAACACATACCACAGCAAAATGATATTCAAACACTCAACAAACTGCATCTGGACTGTGTCACAGACAGAGCAGGCCCACGTGGACAGCTTAACCTTTGACCTTGATGTGTATGACTATTCATCATCATCAGACGGCTTGACCTGCGTTGCCATGCTTCAGCATAAGGGTCCGTTTTCTGTTTGCTTTTCATCCTATTTTTTTTTTCCTTCTTTATTTATTCAAGAGAAGGTCCACTGAGAACTCTCATTGTTTTCTCCTCTTTACAGTCAAAGGGTAACAATCAGTTTTGTGTGGGACCCGCCCAGTGCAGAACAATGTCACTGGTTTAATGCTTTGGCCACAGTCTTAAGGACAGTTTTTCTTGCTTCTTTCCTTATTTTATCTTGATTTTGGAAATAATAATGCAAATCACCAATTACTAAAACGAAAACGAAGAGAAGAAATACAGTCCTCGCCATTTGTCTCATTTTCCACCACTCAATACTTGTGTCCTTTTAAGTGTAAAAGAGGAATACAGAGTTTCTTGGAGGCAGTCAATAGTTGTGTTCTAGTAAATTGTTGGTTTCACTTTGCTGCTGCTAAGGTACAAAGGAGAGAAAAAGGGTGGTACAGTGGTACAGGAAATTACGTATTTTTGTAGGCCAACCCAAAGGTAGCAACATGCTGGTTCTCTCTACTAAAAGCCCATGGGATTTTTCAACATGTCCTTGGAATGTTGCAGATAAGAAGTACAGTGTCACAAAAAAAAGTTAATAACATCTTAGGGCTGGTCCCTATATAAGATTTTCACCTCATGATGATCATGAATAAAAAATATAGCAAAAATAATATTATTATAAAATTTATAGAAAACTTAGGGGGGAAAGATCTTTTTTCTGAGCCTAATTTTTGGTCTGCTTCGGCAAAATACTCCTAAAATGGTGCAGAGGGAGGTGAAGAGATTGCATGCAGCTATAACTAATTGAAAAATGTACTAGAAAACAATAATAATAACTAAATGACAAAGACAAAAGCCAATTTAATGATAGTGTGGAATGTTATGACCTAAATGTTATAACACAGTGTTTTCATTTATTCTGCTTTGTCTGTGTGCATTAATGATGTCATTGCAAAGAAAAAAGAGTTGACGTATCTAAAAATGCATTTTCAACATCTACAGCCCCTTCTCATCCCCCAAAATCAAGTCCCTGATTTCACAAACTTGTGCCTGTGTAAAAAATGACACAGAGATGTTTCCAAAAGTCGCTGATTTCTGTCATAGTCTGTTGTATCTGTATCTGATCCAGTGCTTCATTCAAGGGTGTGATCCTTGAAGGCATACAATATGATTTTTGAAGGCCACAGCAGAAAGGCTGTTAAGTTGGACTTGTATAAAAACCTCTGCAATGGACTTCTATTCATATTTTTCAATAAATTATTAACAAATAACTGTTTTAAATGGTGATGTGGCCCAGCAGTTGACCATTAGTTGATGTTGACTGCAGTAGCTGCAGTCATAATGGTCTCCTGTGTAATGTATATTACATTCAGCATAACGGCTACAAAACCTGAAATATGTAAATGTGCCATGCTACTTAACCTTATAAGGTTACTTTCAAATAAACAATTTGTACAGCTTGCTTCAAATTAATCATGTGATCCAACGTGACAATCTCTTTACTTTACTGAAGTTTGGAGCTCAAATTATGATAATTTCCTGAAAAGTCTTAAAATCATCATGATCAATTCATGACGAACAGATTGTTTCACGTCAACTCTAAAGAGAATATTTTCAACTCATGTAATAAAAGTAACTGGACTACAGAACTATATCTTCTGTTAACCACAACAAGATGAAACAATCCACTTCAGTGGTCAGGACAGCTGACAGGTACCCAGGAAAAGTCACTGTTGAGGCTCCTTTGCAGACTGGTGCAGACTTGGCAGCAAAGCCATCAACATAAATTTTACTAGATGTGAGATACTGCAACATTTTGCTCATGATTTTGTAGGTCCACACACCCATCAGAGTGAAATATTACTGCAGTCTTTAAACTGTCTGTGCCTCAAATCCTTTGGCTCAGCCTCAAAGCATATTGGACTTTCGGTATGCTTGGTGGACGTTTGCTTTGGCAAATGGGCAATAACTATTGCTCTTCATCTTAAAAATGAGCTACCATAATGAAAAGTAGCTGTCCTGAAAAGGTAATTTAGGGTCCTGGTGTTTTCAATGAGCTCAAATTTATGTTTACAGTCAGCTTCGAAGGTTAGCTTAATGATGAATCCTTACTTTAAAGCCTGGCCAGAAGATAAAATCCTTCCATCTTTATCTGAACATCCTCTCTATTTTCTGATAAGTCTTGCTAAACAGGAAGAGGAAGTCTGACTTCCAGCCTTTTGTGTCCTTTGTCTGATCTTTCTATCACTGACAAAACTGGGAATTAAATTCTTGTGGCTTCTTTTTGTTTACGCAGCTTTGGAAACTCAGTTCACAAAAACCAAGAGTTAAAGATCAGACTCTTCCTGAATATGTGTACATGCATTGGTCATCTACTGTTTGACTGGGGTCCACATGTTAAAATCAATTTAGGTGAGTTTATATTTTTTTTCACAATCATTGCAGGAAGTTCTGTTTTATGACTGAGTATCTGCTGTTTGCCTCTCCAGTCGACAGCTAATGGGGTAAACTCCTGGTTGGCTCTATTACTATTAATCCTGCAGTTTCAGCTGGGAATAAGTCAAGTGTGCCTTTGTGGATTAAGTTACTTAATGCAGCTAAAGTGAAAGGAATGCAGAGACAAATATACGTCTGCATGAAAGCCAAAGGGAGCAACAAACCAAAACAACAGGATCAGCGTTAATGCAGCCTCTGGGCTGTTCAGTTAAACACACGTGTTGCCTTGAGAAAATTAGTTTGTGTTACCACTGATATAACCTTATACAGCAACCAATGAGTTATACTTCATGCACACTGAAAATGAGCACACCAGGCCTGAACTATAAACCACTTTTTCAATAAATTAATAAATAAATAAAAACACAAACAAACTTGAACTAGCACAACTAAAAGTGTAATTTTTTCAGTATCTCATGAATCAATTCTAAATCTCAAAGTGACAATTCCCACCAAATAAACTGATTCCCAACCCAGAATACATTTGTATTACGAATCCAGATTTCCTTTTGGCAGCTGGAGTATTTTCCCAGTTTGTCCCTTTGGGAACAAAAAACAGGATCTGTAGTTTTTACGATTGATAAGTTTTACTGTCTTGCCACTGATACAAACTAGCGATGCACAATATTATTGGCACACTATCAGTATTCAGAAGATATTGGCCTATAAAGTTTAATATCAGTATTGGCCTATATTGAAATTTAAAATATCAGCAAAATACACAAATGTACCATAATGATTATTACTGACCTTATTGAGTTTCATTTTTTTCAAGTGGTAAATGTTTTTCTTCTTCATTGTCTGTGTAAAGGACATCTCTTCCTTGAACAGACTACAGCAGTCACATTGGAAGCAACAAGTCAATTTTGTAAGGATTTTGTACTCTTCATTAAAAAAAATAATAGACCATTATTAGCAGCAGATTTGCCATTCTCAACAAACAGTGAATAAACATTTGCCAAAAGTAAAAACAGTGCATTTAGAGATAGATGAGTTTTTTTGGCATTATTTGGTCTCTGATAATCTTAGACATAAATATGGAATTTGACATGGATCTAACTTAATCTAATCTATTCAACTTTTCTCCATACTGACAGGCATTGCCCTTTTACAATGTCCAAAAGAAAACTTTCCTTTGGTACACTGACAATTGCTGAGTTTCTGTGAGGTTGCGTGTTTGTCGTCCAGTGTGGGGTGTCACAAAATGGCTGAATCTTCTGGTGTGTCCAATTAAAGGACTTCTAATTTAAAAAAAATCTGTCTTTATTAAGTATACCACATTTTTAATATCAATCTAGATATGAAAATCTGCTGTGTTGCCATCTTAACAGGACTTTAAAACTTTCCCTCTGCCTTTTAAAAGTTATACAGGAAGGAAATGCTGACACACAGCAATATTATGGTTGAGGAGAGGTGAGAAAATCAGCTCTTGATTTTTGACAACATGGAAGATTAGAGAAAATTAATACTTAAGGGAGGTGGAGGAAATATGATGCTTGTGGTTTTTCAGCTTAATTGCAGCCTTTGGGCTAAAGATAGCCTCAAATATTAGCACCAGAAACCTCTCGAGGGTAAATTTACAGCATGTCCACTGTTGTCAGGGGCTGTTGTTACCAAAGCAGGGGGTGTAATTAGACTCACTGTCTCTGTCCAGAGAGAGGAGAAAAACCATGGCCCCTTTATTAGGATAGGTTTAGTCTTTATGAGGACCTTAAGTTTTGTTGCAGAAAAAACATAATGTTCAAAAGAACTCAATTTAACGACAGTCTTAATTTATCCTATACCGTAAGTTATCCTGCATTTGTATGAAACAGCCTGAGAAAAAGCTCCCCTTCCAGAAAAACTCATTATTATCCTTAAGTCAAAATTTAGGGGATAGAGAAACAGCTGTTGTTCAATTTCAATAATGACAGGGAATGCTAGCGCCACCATTGGGGACAGCCTCCATTAAAATTAATAATAGAGAATAGCCTGATGCTGTGCCAGATAACCATTTCAGTGAAATCCATATCTCAGCAACATCCTCAGCCCTGAGCCTGGAAAGCAGTGGCCTAGATAGAAACAGATCTGAAAGAATAAATGAATAATGAAATATCTCCTGATTTTTAATATCACTGTGAAGTCTTTTGTGCTTTATTAGTACACAGAGAGAAAAGAAAGGTGAGGTTCAGGAAAGTGTAGGAGGATGTACGACAGGAACCACGTACCAGTTTCTTAACTTCAATCTCAACACTGCAAAGGAATGCATGGACAGCAGATCATATAAAACTTACAAATAAAAGACATTTCTGGGAAGAGTAGTTGAAAATTCAACCCAAGTGTAAAGTTTTATCCACATGGAAGATTCCTAACCTAGGAGAATGTAACATGCTTCTTGAGTCAGTCCATTCTCAGTGCCTCGTAAAAGCAGCTGCTGAATTACTGAAACAGACTGTGCTGATCAAAGGTTTATGAGAAGAAAATGTCTTTACTTTGCAACAAAAAATACACAGGAATGGTCCAATAGTTAGGGTGTCAGTGGCTAAGACTGGTATGCTCTACCAACAATCAGAAGGTCAAGGGTTTGAACACAGCTCTCGCGGTCACATATGGGTCTGTCCTTGGGCAAGACACTTGTGCTCATACTGCTGCATCAGTGGCATGCTAATAGGTATGGCACTGCATGGATGTGTTAGCAAAAGCTAATGGTGACAACTTCACCATCGGTGCATGAATGTGGGTGTGATGGGTACATGTAAAGCACAATTTAAGCTCATGCCCAGAACAACAAAAACACTAGTTTACTTTATTTGGTAAGAAGTGGCTCATTCGACTCTGGTACGGACCAAAGGACCAGGCCCTCATCTGCTTGGAAACTGGTGTCTCAGTTCATTTCCAAGCAAACTAGATTTAGTTTTGCTGTGGGTGTAACAGCAGAGCAAAGTAGCATGACTTTGGCTTAATATCACAACTGTTACCAAGTTAACATGGTGTTGGTAGATAATATCAAGCAGAGTTGCATTTAATAACTTCAGCACTGTTTGCACGTCCAGCCTCCAGTCCCCAAAACAGGGTTAACTTGTACAAAACTATGCAGAATATGGTTACACATTGCTCTGGTTAATATGCAGAGCCACTGAACACAGCCTGAATACAGCTTTAACTTTATTTTATGGCCAAAAATACTCCTGAACTGCTCCAGGCTTAACAATGTCATTCCTCAGTGCCCAGTTGTGTATTTTATTTATTTATTTTATTTAACCTTTATTTAACCAGGTTTGTCCCATTGAGATCAACAGATCTCTTTTGCAAGGGAGACCTGAACAAGAATGGCTGCATCACATAGTTTCATCAAAATATGATACATAACATATGATAGGTTTTAGTACACTTGAAGAAGTGTAGTGTGAAAGCTAACCAAACCTAATGAAGAGTGCAACAGTGCTGCAACTTCGACACTAAACTGTTGAAGTCTGTTTGAGTCTGTCAAACTTTACTAGTGACAACAACCTCAGTGACACATGAAGCTGCTTACCCTGTGGCTTAGGGTTAGGAATCACTGGGTAGCTCATGGTACGATATAACTTAGAATACACAGTCCACAGTACTGAAAATATCAGATAAAGCCATCCTGAAATAATTGGTATATTGCAAGAATATAATGTGATAATATATCATAAAAACTAATTGTGGGATGTAAAGTGGATTTGGCTCTGATGAACACACAGAACACTTTAAAGTGTCAGTCCTTTGCACCTGAATAAATTGTACTTAGTAAGTTGAGAGCTCAGGTTGTTTCTTTTAAAATGCCTGAATTAAGGAGTCCACTGAAGTATTGATTCAAACTTTTTTTTCTGAGTTGGACCTTCGCAAGTATGGTAATACAGGGATTTATGATATTAGCCACCTAACATGTTTTTAGTGTGATCCCTCAGTAGTCCACAACTTTGCCACCTCTTGGTTAAACTTATACTTAGTGTTTAATCAGTTCGGGGATTTAAGTTGTTATGTACGTTGAAGAGTAGATTGCTCTCAATTACCGTATATTCTGGACTATAAGTCGCACTTCTTTTCATAGCTTGGCTGGTCCTGTGACTAACAGTCAGGTGCGACTTATATACCAAAATATATATAATTTAACATATTTTCTAAGTGTTAATTCATACTTACTGACATGAACCAAGGAATAAACATTACCATCTACATCCGCAAGAGGGCGCTCTAGGCTTGTGACAAATATGCTGCTACTGTACCGCTGAAAAAAAATCAACTGAAACATTAACTTACTGAAAACTCAGACAGACTGAACACAAACAAAATGCCCCCCAAAAGAAAATCCTATTCGGCAGGTTACAAACTGCAGGTGGTAAAATATGCAGCCAAAAATGAAGAAAGCTAATTGCGGGCTGAAAGCTAGATGGCCAGAGCTGGAGGAACGAGTCCACAGATGGGTGCTTGAACAACGTGCTGCCAGGAGAGGCTTGTCAACGGTGCAGTTACATCTCCACACCCTGGTAGTTGCCAAGGAGATAAATATAACTGATAAATATAACAGCCTTCTTGGTTCATGCAACACAACCGCCTCTAAATAAATGCGACTTATAGTCCAGCGCGACTTATATATGTGTTTTCCTCTTCATGATGCACTTTTTAACTGATGCGACTTACACTCCAGAGTGACTTCCAGTCTGGAAAATACGGTACAACCAATTAACTAAAGTAATGACGTTACTCCAGCAGTGATTTGCTAACATAAACCACACAACTTCAGATTGCCTGCTTGCTTATACTCTGATCCTACGTTGAAGAAACAGTGTCCAATTTTAACTGTTTGCTGAGCCAGAATTGGGACTAGTTGGCTCACAACATAAATATTTGGATTTTATGGGATTGAAATTGTCTATGACCACCCCCAGTTAAGATATTTTCCTCCGCCAAGGAAGTTATGTTTTTGCCTGCTTTTGTTTGTATTTTTGTCCGTCCATCCATCCATCCATCTGTCTGTGCATTGTGTGAGCAATATAACTAAAGTACTTCTCTCAATGGATTTTGATGACATTTCAGGGAATACTGGTCGTGGCACAAAGATTCAGTGATTAGACCTTGGTGGCGATCTGAAACTGATCCAGACAATTTTTAGAGGGACTTGTTAACATTGTGCGAAAAGGCAGTTTTTACTTTTTCTGTTATAACTCATGTCAGAAATAGCTAGTGGGGCTTTATGCTCTTGGAGCAATGTTTGTCAGATGAAGGAAATCAGTACTGTCTGCAGTGGGAGTGGGAGCATAACACTTTTTTCCAGGGAGATTTACAAGCTTTAACTATAAAAAGCAAGGCTGAAAATTTAAATTCACTGTTTTACAATTTTGAAGCTGAACTGCCTTGTCTCAACACTTGTAGTAAAAGTCAACACTCTGGATAGTTAAAGGTTGTTCCTGCTTGTTTGAATTTAGCTATGATGAGATCCAGCAGCAACAGCAGGGTGGGCTGAATGTGAGCTTTTTTTTTTTTAACATTTCTACTTTATTGAAACAGTCAGCTCATGTTGGTTTGGTGCTGTTGCAGCTCCATAAATTTCTGAGATTGTTCTTCATCTAAGGCCACCTTTCCTTTATTCCTCGTAAAGTCATGACATACAGATAAAACTAAAATTAAATGAGGATATTTCAACCTGCAGCTGTTATTTGTTCAACACAAACTCATCTGAGAGGAAATCTTAATTGATTTTTTCAACCATGCACACAAGCAAACCAGCATCTGGGCTATATGGAGCTAATCTTCTGTGTAGTATAACCAAGCAATTTGCATTCTAATAGCGTGAAATTGAAAAGCACTCATTTACATTTACATTATAATCTGGGCATTTGTCCAGAGACCCTCAGAGCAAACAGCAGGAGAAGTTAAAATGCCAGGATTACAACTATCACATGTAATCAGCAGCAAAGGTCAAATCCACTGTCTCTGTGCTCAAACAAACACATATATATATTTTTAATACAAAAAAATTCTCCAGTGACTGAGATTAGAAATCAACATTAAACCATCTCTCATAGTGAATGCAGTATGAATAAAACATGAGTCCGTCTGTATGTGGGGAGATAGATTCACACTGATTTAATAAACCATCCAAAGATCTTCAGAGGCGTTTACGGAAAAATCTTTACGATGAATCTTTATATTCTCATGTTATGGCTAAAGCTGCAAATCTAAACAAGTGGAAGTGGTTGTGAAAATGTGTCTTCGTGCAAGTATGTGTTCCCATGAATGGTTATGTTTCCATGCTTGGTGATCAGCATTTATCTTGAGCTGCATGTGACCTATGACTTTTTTTTCTGCCAGTGTACATGTTTGAATGTGAGAGTGTTTTCAGCCTCTTGAATGGTGTTGCTTCTCTGGTTCTGTCTGTTCACATTTTTATCATGCTTTTGGTGAGTGATTTTTCATGCATGACATCCTCGGCCATCAGTTAAAGCTTTCTGGTTTTGGGTAATGCTGAAAAGTATTTTTTGATCAAGGTGTGTGTATAAGAATGTATGTTTTGATTTTGATAACCATTTGTGTATAATGTTAGGAAAAAGGAGGCTTCTGTACCCGAGAACTGGTTCCAAGTTTTCAAAATTTGGCCCGAAAATTTTCGGTTCCTGATAAGGACAGAAGTCATTTTTTATGATTTAACCTCAGGGAGGAAACTGCCATCCACAAAAGTCTGATGCATCTTTAAGGACCTGCTGTGTTGCCATAGCGTTATGTATTGTGTGATGCAGCACACAAACAATAAAGTTTTAAAAATGAAGACAGCGCCTGCAGTAAAGATGTTTAATACAGGCGAGTCAGCAAAAGCAAGCATGTCCTTCAACACAGTGCAAATGTGATCATGGTGACATCTGCTGAGGTAAACGAACCATGTAGCTACATTATTTAAATAAGTTTTATAAAAAGAAGTCCAGAGATTGTCCCATTTGGTCCCTTTTACTGTGAAGAGATCCTGTGAGTTAGTGATGAATAAATGAGAGAGGAGGGTTGTCACTGTGCAGCAAATGATAAGTTTTGTGATGCTGACCAGCATTTATGTCTGTAAAACACAATATTTATTTTAACGAATCTTCAGAAATAGTCATAGATTCTAACCAGGTTTCAAATCATCATCCTATCAACATGTTTAATCTGTTGGTATAGGAAAAAAATATGAACAACAGCGATAATAACACCATAAACCAATCTAAAATTAGAAATGTTTGTAATTTCTTGTCATTATGCAATTAAAAAGTTTGGCAAACAAATATTTATGTCAAGATATTCTCAAAAAAAGGGAACTGTTTATTGGTGTATGCAGGCCTGCCCACAGGAATGGCTGGGCCCCTGAATGAACTAAAGAAAGAAAATAAATAATAAAGAAAGCAAAACTTTAAAAATACAGTATAAAATACAGTATATATATATATATAAAATGTAATAAACACAAGATTACACCTTGAAGCAGGCAATTCATTTTTCTGCCGAAATAATAAATGGTGAGTATTTAGGTTCAAAATGATCGGAAATCATGGCTTAAATTTAGGACGGACCACGTCTTTACAAACGTCTTTGTGCTCCTGCATGACTCTGGGCCCCAGAAAGCTTTCCCCTTTATCCCCCCTTATGGACAGCCTTGGATGAAAATTGGGGGGAAAAAATAAAAAAAAAAATCTCTTTTGTAGCTTACAGTGTGTTGCTGAGACCTTAACATGGCAAACAGTAATGGCAGACACATTTTTATCCTTGAAATATATATTATATTATATTTCACTCACCAAGAAAATGTGGAACCTGAATAAGAAACCATTATGAACTAGAATCGATGAAATCTTAACGGTAACCAACATTTACATTTTTTTCTATTATAATTATTTTGCTTTTTTCTTTTTTGCATTTTGGAAGCAAACATTTCAGGTCAATCCAAAAAAGTTCAGCTTCATTCGACATGTGCCAGCAAATGTTTTTTCTAAGTTTCAGGAAACTTAGTGTGTGTATGTCTGCGTGTGTGGTACAGAGATGGTATCAATATCTGCCCCCTATCATCGAGAAAATCACACAAATGTCCACTTAATGGCCGGGATAATGGACACATTAGACTGGTGTGTGTGTGTGTGTTTCTGTGTTGGCTCACTCCTGCATATGGGCAACTTGAAATCAAGTGACGAACTGGGATAATTTAGTCATTAAGAGAGAGTAAGAGGTTTAGGAGGTAATCAGACGTGTGTTAGTGTTTAAAGCTGTTTTTTTTTCCAGACACATGAAGCTTTCCTGTCAGTCCGTTTGATTACACTTCACTAATCAGAACAAATCACTCCAACAGTGAAAGGATCTCTCTGCCAGACGATGACTCTCCATAGCAAGGATTAGTTTGCCAGTAATAACTTTGCTTAATGTCTATTACATATGTGTCTTGAGAAGTCCACACAGCTAAAAGGGCAGCTGATGGAAGAATTTTTACTGTATGACTTTTTTATTTCTAAATGTAACACAGACAATATTTAAAAGAAAAAAGTGTTTCATAAGAGCACAAACATTTTTGAAGATTAATGTTTCCTTCTTTCTCTTATTTTTTCTTAATCTAATATTTATCCTTTGTCATCTCTGTGAGCAGCGTTCACATAACAGTTTTAAAATTAGTCTGATTTTATTCACATCTATCACACGCAAGTGAATCCAGTGTATACTATCGTAAAAACAATTTTAGTATTCAAATGTCGCCTAAATCAGTTCTGGCCTTATGAGAACCTTCCTATTTCAGCTGGTGGGTTTAAATAAAATCCTTTTGCTGCTGCCAGGTGAAAGCTTTCATGTCAGAAAAGGTTTGTTTCTTTTTCTTGGGTTACTGAGCTTCTCCAGTGAGGTTTCAAATATTTTTCAAAGGCACAGAGGTTGAGGGTACACTGCGTGGTAAATGTCTCCAAATACTGTGCATAAAAACACTCAGATTGGTTTCAATAGTGAAGTAAAATAGCACCATCACAGTTTTCCTTTTAGTTTCTGTCTTTTCTTGCATTGATGGTTTATCAATTTAAATTACGTTTTTAATGCATTTGTATTGAGTGATGATTTTTCAGATGTTTTTCCCCCTAAAGAAATTTAAATGTTTGACTACACCTGAAATCCCTGAGGCTATCAGCCTACTGATGTACAAATCTGTATAAATGTGGTCCCCAGACCCTGAAATAAGCCCCTGAAGAAAACTTCAGATCAAAGTACTGTGTATAAGGATGCAAACTAATGAGATTTTATTTATATAGATGCTTCAAGTGTCCATTCTTGTGGGAAAACGTAGGCCCATACAGGTTTTCGGTCACCAATCATGACACCGTGCTGCCTTGACAAATGCAATGCCGTAATGCTGGTGTTTCCACCCCTGAATAAAATCACACAGCTAGACGCTGCGCTTTGCACTGTTGGTTTCATGATTTTAAAAAAACACAGCTCAACTTTAGACTGTCTTTGTCCTCTGTCCACTTTGAGTACTGCACCTTGATTCTTCTGCTGTTGTTTGTGCAGAGCACCTCGCTCAAGAATGTGAAGTCAGTGTTTTTTAACGTACAAGGAACTAAATGTAAAGTATTGATTTGGGAATCTTTAAAGGTTAAGTTCGTTTTTTTGACACCTGAACCTTATTTTTAGAATTAAATATGCTCATAGACTCACCCAGACAATTTTGGCGGAGCTCGGAGCTGTTTTCGAGCAATTTAGATCCATCCGACGGCGTTTTTTTCTCATGCCATAGTGGCAGATGGGGCCAGAAATCGAAGCCCCTAAATTAGACATTATCTGCAGCGAAACTCACTCCTCCTCTGTTGCCATTGCCGTGCAATGTCCACAACAACACCACCAGTTAGCCCCCATTCGTGGACGTGCAGTGGTTGCTTGTTCTCTGGCCAGCTGTTCGGCTCTTTCCCTCTGCATCCTCCTTTCAAATAGCTCCTCGTCTGTATATTCTGGCTCAAAACGATACGGGCATCCATTATACTCAAAGTCATCGTCAGACACTTCTACATCGGATAAATATTCCGCCATGTTGCACAAAAATAGCCGTGTAGCCATGTAGCCTAGCAACAACAGTGGCTCTACTCAGCTGCGCTCTTGCAGTGCATGTCTATGACGTCACCAAAAGTTACCCATCCTTGTAAAGCCCCAGATGACCATAACAACGAAGTTGAGCTGACATGGTGATAACACTGGCCATTCATTTATAAAATGTAGCTGAATGAGATCTGGGTTAAATAGGCCCGATTTAACCCAGATTCAGCCCTCCCGACAATCGGGGAAGAAATCTGGTCGGGGACCAAAATCGGCCCCGATGTTCGACCAAGATTATCTTCTAGTGTGAGCGGGTGACAGATCAATCTTAAGCCCCACGATCGTCTCACAGACTCTTCGGAGCCGCCCTGATAATTTTCAAACATGTTTGATATTTATCTGGATGATTACGCAACTCGTATTCGCTGAGGATGACAGTAGCCAATCAGAGAGAGCCGCCTACGATGACCGGAAATGACCGCGAGACAGAAGTTATCAGAGGCAAGACTGGCGAGCACAAAGAGCGTACAGGTGAGATGGACAGCGGAGATGGAGGACAGTCTTGTCGACCTGTGGCAAGACCACAAATGTTTGTACAACGTTTCATGCAGAGATTATCACAACTGATGTGAAAAGGACAAGTGTTGGAGAGAAACTGCATCCGCATTAAATATTCCAGGTGAGATAATAATGTGGCAGAGTGCCGCAGGTAATCACCCCAGCGCTGATATCCAGGACAACAGCTCTCGCTCTCATGTGATATTGCTTGTATACATCAGTTATACAAGCGCATTTTACTAGTTAACAGTAATAAGCCAGAAGGAATAATGATTTGTTTGTTTAACTGCCGCACTAGTCTCCACATTTTGTCTCAACTTGATCCTACGTCATCTCCTTGGTGAGATGACGTAGGATCACGTTGAGCGTCTCTCTGGTCCGATAATCTTGATGAAATCCTGTAGTGTGCGCTGGTCACGATTTTCAAATCTTGTAGTGTGTGTGTGCTTAAGATTTAAGAGAAGATAATCTGTCAAGATTCTCTTTATGTGTGTGATACAACCCGATTTCAGAATCTTATAAGATTTTTAAAATCCTGTAGTGTGAGCCAGGCTTTACTGTGATACATTATGGCTTCCATGGCACTGAGCAGGTACTGCAAGCTGAGGGTGGCGATCCCATTCAGAGTTGATTGTTGGTTCAGATTGTATCCCAATTCTCAGTCAAAGCTCTTATTGTTACAACACTGTGTTAAGATTATCTAAAATTGTATGTGCTTGACACTGACAGACAGCTGAAAAATATTTTTTTAGGGATGTAAGTCTTTAGAAATGAATCCAGCAATGGATTAAGTAACTTTTTTGCCTATTTGGAGTTGACTGGTAAACCGTGCAGCATGCAATAATCAGCAGTCAGTATCATTACAGGCCTTTATTCCACTTCTTTTAACTCCAGCTAATGGTGTGCAAGATGAGAACTTACATTTCTTTTTTGCAGAGTCTGCATACTGAATGAATCATGTCAAGCTCTGTCATACCAGGGACACTGTAGATTCAAAATGTACCCAAACACCTGCTTTCAATGACGGAGGTACAGGCTGGATTTTACTTTGCTGTTTCAAACAGAAACATCATCTATGCAACAAGGCTAGCAGGCTTATTTTAGCAGCATGACTGACAAAGTACCAGCAGGTACCTCTCTACAGCCGTGTTCTAGAGAAGCCCAAAGAAGCTGACAAGCAATACAAGAAATGCGCTGCAGCTGCTTGAAACAGGACAGCAAACCTCTTTTTAACCTCCTCCGCCAAGGAGGTCATGTTTTTTGCCAGCGTATGTTTGTTTGTGTGTTTGTTTGTTTGTTTGTTTGTTTGTTTGTTAGTAAGATTACACAAAAACTACTTGATGGATTTTGCTGAAATTTTCAGGAGATGCTGTTAATGGCCCAGCTCAAAAAAGATTAGATTTTGGTAGTGATCCAGATAACTGCTGCTAGTGAACAAGCGTTTGTGCTCAGTAACTGTCTAACCAATAAAAATATCAACATGATTCTGAGGGCTAGTTGTGGGTTTTCCGGGTCAAGGAATCATATTATGATAGTAACTTCATCATGGAACTATGGTTTATAGCTGTAAATACATTATGTGAGCTAACTTGGCGGAGGTTTGCATTCTCCAAGTGCTTTGTAGTTAAATATTGATTTTAGAGAGTAAGAATTGTGATCTGAGCTCTAATTCAAACCCATGCTGGCCTCAAGGCTCTGCTCATGGGTTTGAAAGACAACTATTAATAGACTGTGATTACCAACATCATTTATTT
The DNA here is from genome assembly GCA_037902135.1 of Cetoscarus ocellatus. NCBI lineage: Eukaryota > Metazoa > Chordata > Actinopteri > Labriformes > Labridae > Cetoscarus > Cetoscarus ocellatus. The sequence continues at coordinate 685,373 of JBAMNC010000443.1, forward strand.
GTCATTTGTCTGTTAATTTCATCTGTTTGTCATTTCCCCATCCTTATTTTGCAGCCTCAGCACCTCAGTCACTGAGATATGTTGGGTCTCTGCACAGCTTCAGAGGGTAAAAACCTTTACTGCCATGTCAGAAGGGATTTCCAATTAGCTGTGAGATCAACAGAAGAACAAAATCCAAATGAATGTACTGTCTCTCTGTACTGATAAACAACCCCAGAGTCAGAGCGTTTAAGTTGAGCTAAAATCCTTTTGTGATTACAGCAGTTCAAAAAGAAAAAAAACACCCACTGTCTGAGAAAAAAAACCTCAGCGGTGATGAGAGGGGAAATGACCAGCGCATGGAGCTCCCACAGAGAGATAAAGAGGGAAAAAAAGCACAAATTGGATGGTGGACATGAAGCCATTAAAATCCCCATACACACATCACACGCTTTATTCTTGATTTGATCTTTCCTTATGATGTAAAAATAAATCACACATAAACATCTGCTGTTTTAAGTTATGATGATTCACATCAACATACACACCACAAAGACTGAGGTGGGCCGCGAACGGAAACAGCTCTATTTAAGTCACAAAGACACAGACTAGGGCAGGGAAAGATGGACAAAAAATCATATCTAGTTGACTTTGAGCTGACCAAAAATACTTAATGTATTTTAATATATATTTTTTGAAGAGACAGAACCAGTGGTTGTAACAATACAGGAACAATAAACTTTGGTATGAGTTTAGGTCAAATGTGCTTCATATTAAGATCATATCCCGCAGGATTTCAAAGGGATTTTTTTGTGATTGTTGCAGCAAAAAAAAGTCTGATTTTTTAATAAGTTCTTCAAAAAGTTGCAAAAAAAATTGTGATATTTTGAGGCTTTATTTTATCAGTGACATCAGAAGAACAAGTGCATTTTCTAATGTACTGCACCTGTTTCTAGCGTTTAATCCAAAATCGGATTAAAAATACAATGAATCTCTTTTAAAATGTGCTGTAACTTCACCAGATATCAGTGTTTTTCCAAGGTTTTTCTGTTTTTATAGCCTATAGTCAGGGCGTGGGACACCCCAACCAGCATGTTAAGACTCACTCCTGCTTGTTCAACCATTGCTCTTGCAGGCTCATCGGTTACTTCTGTCCAAGCAGAAGGACACTGCAGGCCCTGCCGATGCACTGAGAGGGCAAAAATTGAACAGGGATCTAGTATGGGAGATATTTTGGAGGAACGGACCTGTCCTTGACAGAAAATTGAATATGAGATGAGAACAGAGAGATTTTTTTCTTTTGACTCAACCTAAATTTGTACCTTGGATCCTTGTCATGGCCAAATCATTAGGGATATCAGTGTGATGGTTTGATTTCATGAGCCACTGTGGCTTTGTCAAAATTAAGAAACAAAGAAACACACCCCTTCAGTAAAAACTCTAGGAGGGAACGGTTCTGGTTCTGGAACCGGTTCCATGCTGGCCGCCCAGAACCCTGGTGCTTTCTCGCGAACCATCCTGCGCTCATACCTGTTTTAGCAAAACAAAGTGGGAGGGCATTATTCTGTTACTCAGGAGGAAGCAACAACCGACCAGCAAAAGGCAGATTACATCGATATTCTAAAAGCGTTTGTTGTTTTACTTAAGGTGCACGCAACAACTGTTGATGATGAGGAGACATAGAAGACATACACAGGAGGCATGTGTTAAGTAAAAAGTGTGTGTGTTCCTCCATGTCCTCGAATTCCTGCTCATTTTATCATCACAGAATACGACGTGCCCACAGATGATGTCACAGTCCGCGAGCTGGAACCAATTTTTTTGGTCCTGAACCAATAATTTTTCAGTCTGAACTTGCCAGCCAGTTCAAATTAAGTTTGGGAACCAGAACTGGCACAGAGCTGAAGCGGTGTGAAAGCCCTCAAGCAGAGCAGCGACATTACGCAAGAAATTTTAAGTAAATAAAGTATGTTGCCTTTCTTTTGGTAAATGGACTTGAGCTTATACATCTCTTTTCTAGTCACTTTGACTACTTAAAGTTGCTTTACATCAATTCAAACCAATTCACTCTCACATTCACTCACCGATGGTTCAGAGTTTGTTGAAAGTCATCCATGAAAGTCAGTATCAGCACATTCATGCCCTTTCAGACCCATTTACACACCACTGATGCAGCAGTGGGAGCAACTTGGGGTGACGTGTCTTGCCCAAGGACACATTGCAATGTGACAACAGAGCAATGCTCAAACCTGCAAACTTCCAATTACTGAGCGCAGTGTCAGACTGAGCCGCCAACTACCCGTTTGGAATGACCGGAGGGTTGCACTATACTCTACCACCAAATACAACGCGACACACACAGACACTCAGCCATCTCCGATATGGTTGTGTACACTAAAGCATGATCAGTCTCTGATCTGCCTCTTGTGCACAGCGCTCACCCACTTACACACATCTGGACCTTTTTTAAATGGTTAAACAGAGCTTGGAAAGTGATGGAGGTTGTTTGTTTTGCACCACAAAATGCAGACGAGGTGTTTGTCCCTAATTTTATGGCACTAGCAAACAGCTTTTATAAACTTTAGCACTGATATTTTCTGTCAATGCAAGCTTTTTGTAAAATGTCCTCTAAGTCTCAAGCAGGGATGTCAGTCTGAAATCTGATGTTGATGCAAGGGACTAGGAGGGGAGAAGCGCAAGGATAACTAGCCAAAGTTTCAGGAAAGTTGCAGTGATTGGACAAAATTGTGAGGGCGTGCGGTATGTGAGGATTGGCTGAATTTGCATTGATTGCTGTGATTGCTAAATCTCGATTTCTTGGAGGGACTGTGTCATCTGTTTTATACCACGGTAACAAAAAATGGAAATCCAAGTTTTAATAAGGGCTGAATGAAAGTAAAAAAAGACACAGCTTTGTACTTTTTTCCTTCTGCAACATATATTGTAATTTTTTTTATTAAAAATGTAAATCACCCAAGAGAAATGCTTCTTTAATTTGTTAATGACAATTTTGCTTTAACATGTTTTTTCTCTTTCGGGAAACTCTTACTATGGTGTTTAGTGACCTTGGGTTTCAAATCTACATCCTACCAAGTACACCATTTACCACCAGGTGCAGTGCTCTGACAGTGTTGTGCTTAGACACACACAGAGTAGGACAATGAAAAGTGAAAAGTGAGCTAAAGGTGGAGGAACATGTTCTTTTAACTTAACAAATGTGCTTCAAATAAACATCAAACATGTCTAACAATGTTAACAGTTTGTCCAAGTTTAGTCTTCATGACAGTAACTTCAAATTAAATCTCCCAATATAAAGGTGCATGTGACTCACACACACAGCTGTTAGATAAACAAATACAGCTGCACATTCATCAGGGCTTTCCACAAGCACTTGCTGCCAGACAAACAGCCGACTACACCCCCACTTACAGCCAGACACTTTTTCCTATGCTCACATACCTTAAATTGACATACCTGCACTGCAGTTTCTCATGATCAATGCATAAATATACTGGGAAGTTAATTTATTGCCATTTTCTTGTGCGTTTAGGCTGAGAATATGCAATTAAATACTGTTTTTAAAACCTGAATTTTATTTTCCATTTACAGTTTGTATATCACCAAATATGTTGTCTATTAAGGGTATACATTTCTCCATTTTCAGTCATCTTCAACAGCATTTTATGAATAATTCATTAGCTAATTTCATAAATGTTTTGTATATTATGTTTATTAAAGAGAATAGGGTCAACAGTAGTTCCCTAAATATGCTTCAAACACAAACATTAAAGTAAATATGAAAATCTGACCTACTGACAGTTCAAAACCAAAAAAATATTCCTGTTTTATAATCATTTTATCTCTGTGGTTTTACTATTCTAGCATTTGGCTTACATTTTGATCAGTCGCAATGAAAAAGCCTCAGTTTGCTCTTCTGATAAATGACAGGCCTTCGTCCATCATAAAATAATGACTTTATCAACTTAACCTGTTTGGTTTGGTGGGTACACTACCCTGGCTGGCTTCTTATTTCTCTACTACTCCATATGTCTGTGGAAAGTCATGAATCAGGCCATTAATTGAGCCTTTGTTGGCTCTCTGATTGGTTCACCAATCAACCTATCAGAGTAAGAGAAACTCATCTCAAAGTGGCTGTTGCAGGGTAACCCAGTGAGACAATGTTTGTGTTGGCAGAGTCTATCAATGCATGGTGTTGAAACTGTTATCTTAAATCTGTAACTTAGCATTGGATATGACATAGAAAATGTATCTGCTCTCAAAGGAAAGAAACAATATATTAATACTGACAATATTTTGTGTTCTTTAATTATGATGTGAAAATAATGAAGCTTTTTGTTTATGTGAATAGCTGATGCTAGATAACATTGCCAAGGTCATTCATCGGTTAATCTTTTTATCATTTTAGCCAACTGACAAAATGTTTGAGTTTTCTTCATACAACCAACTGTAGTTATGTTTTAATTTTTTTTCTCTTCGGCCAAATATTACAAAGCACCACCAAGAATCGATAAAATTTCAATAAAATTTTGTAAAAAAGCAAGTTATTTTCCATTGTTTCAAACGGGAGAGTGGCCTTGTAATAGTTACTAAGACGGGCAGGGCTTGAGGTAAGATCCCTTCCTGTAAAGGGCAGGGCTTGACAAAGGGTCAATAGACCATTTTTTGGTCAAAGCATTGATTAAGCCACAGGATAAGGTGCTGCAAATAGCAGAAAAAACTCAATTAAAATCCGTATCAAGCAACTAAGCATCTGCTCAGCATGTCATGTCAGCGTGTCTGTGACTGGAGCAGCATAACCTGTAGCCTTAACATTAGGCGGGTCAAAAATAATCTTATGATTGATGCATTGTGATGCAGACATAGATGAAGATGCATCGGTGCAAACAGTCATTAACTGTTTAATCCCACAGAGGCTGTTGCCAGACTGCAGTATCTTTTTTTTTTTTTTTCAAGGGAAGAAAAAAAAAGGTATAGAACGATGAGACCAAAGAAGTGCATTTATTTTGGTTTACAATTAAAAGGTACTATTACTGGAGTTGAATTGAAAATGAATTGAAAATTCCTGGATCCAGATCACCATCTGGATCCAGGAATTTTTTTAATGATTCTGTAACATTGCCAAATAGGACCATTTTCGCCAAAGTGGACTGAGGCTGCTTGGCGGAGGTCTGTGCTCTCTAAGTGCTTTTCTCTTTAAATCAGTGTCAATATGGAACAAATCAGAAATAACAATTAACAGTATTTTTTTCTACATACTCTTAAAACTTATTACAATGCTGAGCCAGCTCCAGCACACATTCTCTCTCTTTCTCACACACACACGCACACAAACAGAATCCTACTGCACTTTGAAAGCGACTAAAACAGAGCTACACACTTACGCATTATAAATTTAAGCACTTACAGCTACATACACAAATATAAGTACGTAGACGCACCCAGCTTCTTTAAGAGCTCTTTACATTTCCACATTCAGATTTCATAAGAGCAATATCCCCCACCTGGGAGAATCCATCAAGGTTTCTCTTTTTCTCTGCACTTTCTAGGTCATGATTGGTAGACTTCAGCCTTATCACATTTACTTCACAGACCCTTTGTGTTAAAGCTTATGTAAGAATGTGTAATCAGTCTGTTTCTTATTCTACTTAGTCTCTGGTAAACATGATTAAAGGGAGATGAGTTTATCTCACCATAACTAAACTCAGGAAAGCTTTTAATTTGAGGGCAACACACTGCAAATAGAGCACAGAACATAAAAGAAAGAATCCCAACTCCTGTGTTAATTATACAGTACTGATTCTTCTTTCCTCATTGCTTTAGTCGGTCATGTTTGTTGTGTCCAAACAGAAACACAGCTGATGTATTTGTTCAGACTAAATGGGTTTACAGCATTGTTATATTTCAAAGGGCTTCAAATACAATGCCTTCAGATTCATCAATATTTCCCCACTGCACAGATTTTCCCACAATATTACAACAAACAACAGCTATCAGCAGCTCATGTAGCTCCTCTTCAGCCTTTCAAAGGATGCTTGCCTCCAATTCAACCATGCATAAACTCACTAACAAGACAAACTGTGATCTTGTTAAACACTGGCATGTTGATCCAACATGTGTTCATGCAACACGCTGCACAGTGACCATTAACAAGTGCATAAAGAAAGCACAAGTGAAGAACTAAGCAAACCGATGCATAAGAGTATGCACTGCAGGATACAGAAAACAATTTCCATCTTTCATTTGACAGGAGAAATATGTGCCATTCTGAGTTTCTTCTATACAAACTGCTGCACAGATATCACTGTGGTGCACTGATTGGCCCGGGGCCACAGCTAAATTAATTTGGTGGTGATGAGGATCTGGGATTTGAGCCACCAGATAATCATTTCTTTGTAAGCCACAACTGAAGCTAACACACATGGACTATTGATTTTGAATCCTAACGGGCCAGTTTTGCTGTCAAGGCAGTCACTTTGTGACAGGGAGGTTGACTGTGGATGTGAAGCTTAATTGATGGTTGATAAATGTTGGCAAAGATTTGAAATAATGGAGGCAAAAGAGACGTATAGGCAAGAAAAATATTTACAGCTGGTATTTTAGCAGAAGAAATTGACCATAAATATCCCGTGCAGACTGTAAATGCACAAATGAACCATAATAAATTACCTCATCATCACTGAATAATACCTTCAAGAATCAAATGTCATTTACTAAAGACTTTAATTGTGTTTTTCTTGCAACTCAGTTACTAACCCAAATGGACTGTAATTATGAAAGGAACAGAGTTATCTGGAGGCTTTGTGTTCGAGAAAACATATCCTGATCAATAAAAATATAATTCAATTGAAATATAAGATCTGATATACTGGAATATCAGATAGTGGCAAAAATCTAAAATCATGCCTCCCTGATATCAGCATCAATATCAGTATCAGGGGAAAAAAAGGTCAGAAGTATACCTGCAGACCAGATAACTGATCCCACAAAATCTGGAAGTTTAAGATAATAAAACACACAACATCTGAAGAATTGGTCTGCAAAATCAAAGTTAAATGGCAGTATTATGTTCCAAACGTTTGTTTTAAAGTATTAATATATACCTACAGACCAGCTTCTTGGTTCAACTTTGACCTGCTCCACTTTCTCTGATGGTTGTTTGCACATAGTTTTCCAGTCTAATAGGAGGAAATTTGCAACAGGGCTGCCTGTGTGTTGGCCTGTTAACACACTGTCTGATCAATGACTTTGTTGTTTAAATGTCACCTTGTTCTGAGATGTCAGCAGTTACCGTGGTGAATACTGTAACTGTGAGATGATGGAGAGAACTGGGCAAATTAATACCATGTTAGAGTAAACTCTAATATTCTAATAAAGCGTCTTACAAACTTAACATCTGATCACACAGCTACGTGTACGATGCAAACATTCTGATATTATGACTGTGCTGATGTAATAAAATGGACACTTTCATTCTGCTGTATCCCAAAAAAGCTCAGAGTGAGAGAAGAAAGTATGGTGGACAGAGAAACCTGACTTCTGCAGAAAAATTAATTTCACAGAGTTAATCACAGAGCACTGGAGAAAGTGAGGTGGTGTGAAGAAGAAACAAAAAGGAGACAAGTAGAGGTGGAAAAAGGCAAAGGTATAATTTGTTCTGTACAAATCTCCCGACAGTGTGTGGGCAGAGGAATGAGAAAAAGTGAATAAAGAGAAGTGGGGCAAAAAAGAGTGTTGAAAAGAGTGCCACAGATGTGCTAGACAGTAAGAGCAGAGGAACATGTGAAACACTGAGAACAAAAGAATAAGATCAGGAGGAAAGCTCACCTGCATGTGTGAACTGCAGTCTGGGTTGAGATGCTCTCCACGCCTCTGTTAAGGTGGCCCCAAGGAGGACAAGAAGACCCGCTGTCACCAGCCAATACATCCTCCTCATCAGCACGGACACAGTTTGAGTTAAATTCTCCTGAAGTGACCAGAGCCTCCACAGCTTCAGTCAAAACCTTATTCAGGTGATGTGCTGACACTTTAAGTCCAAAGTGTTGCTCCTTTTGAATCCAGTTTGAGTTCAAGTCCAAGACTCAAAGATGCTGAAGACCCTCTTGAAGTCCAAGTGAGTCAGACTGGAGAGAGTCCAGATCCTGAAAATAATTCAGCGCTCCTTTTAAAAGGGGAGCAGCAGCACTCACACACACACTTCACCATCTGTGTGTTAGAGTTTATATCGTTTGTGTGTGTGTTTGAGTGTTTGTGTGTGTGTGGGCTTTAGAGGTGGACGGGAAAATGTATTCCAAGAAAAAAACTAAGACGTCTCTTCGCTGCTTCCTCGCAGCTTGACAGCTCTCTTCTGTTCTGTCTCTCGTCCCGCTCTTCTCCACATGTGACTGTTTTCTCTCTCTCCCTCTCTGCCTCTCTCTCTCTTTCTGGGAGGCGGAGGAAGGAGGCTCCCTGATCATTGTGGCCACCCTGTACACACACACCAATGCAGGCATGCACACCTCTTCAGGACTCCAGGAAAACCTTGTTAAAGTGGAAATGAGATGGACAAATCAGCTTTCATCTATATTCCCATCCGTCTCACTCTCATTTCCTCGGTCTTCCACTTCCTATTTCTCCCTCTTTTTCCTGTTACACCCGCACTTTCATTTTCTTATCATTCCTCTTGTTGTTTCTAGTATTCAAAACGAATATCTAACTCAAACATTTAAACTCACAATAATAAGAAAACCAAAAGAGCAGGTAGCAAGAACACAAGTTATAAAAACTTAGCAAATATAAAACATTTAAGATGCCTCATCAAATATATTTGCAAAAAAAATCTGATTTAAGACTATTAATATGAATATATTTAAACAAATGGTAAATATTGTTGACTGCAATGAAAACTCATTTCCTTTGGTTTGAATTCTGAGTTTAATTTACTTAACTAAACCTTCATAATTTAGTTTAAATATGTTAATATTAATTTGGATTAATTTTGAAATTAAACTTATATTTGTCCCTTTTGTAATTCTTAGTAATTATTAATGTTAACTTTAGAATGATGTCAATATGTATCCATTTTACCCTCTGTCATTCTTAATAAAATTAATTTGGCCCCCACAGTTACCAAGTTTAACATCCCTGCCCTACACAATTAGTCATTTAATGGAACATGTTAAACATTTTTAAAGGCAAATTAAGATTAATCCTTGTTTTTGTTGAGTCAAAAAGTTACTTCTGACCCTGCATACATACATACATACATTAATAAATTAGATAGATAGACAGACAGGCAATTAAGTGAGAATAATTCAAAGAAAAAGCATGGTTCTGATTAAAACAGTTAAGATTACTGACTCTGATTACTGTTTTTTCTTTAACTTTTTTTCAGAGTACACAGAGTTGATAGCTCACATGCCTCCTGTCACTCATCATGCTCCTCTCTTTAAGTCCACTTCCCACAGCGACTCCTCCTCCCCCTGTGTGTGAGAGAGAGATTGACAACGTTAATGTGTTTTCAAGAGTTTTAAATATTTGTTGTTGTAAACGAGGCTCATAAACGATGTATGGCTTATCCAAACAAAACAGAGCAGAACACAGAGCATTCAGATGTTAGACACAGAAAAATGGAGATCGTCTGCTGGTTTGTTGGTCTCAGTCACAGAAATATAAAGAACACTACGCTTGATTTATCAGAAAATGTACCAGGGTGGGATGCAAAGATAGTAACTGTAAGATAGTAACTCACACCTCTAGTCTTTAATGCTCAACCTGAAAAGTGCAGGTGTGTATTTCCTGGTGCCTTTTGTGAGAGAGAAAGAGGGGTAGCTGCTACACAAAGGATCCAAACTTTCACTCATTTTGAACTCATTCTTTAAGAGTCCGTCTCTCTGTTAAGACCGTGCTCACCTCTTACATCGAACAGGGGAGAGCTGTTAATTCATGCAGGATCTTCTCACATTGTGAGCAGCGAGCTTGCAGGACCTGAATATTTAGTGCCATGAAATTCAGGCCCCGATTACTTACTCCTTGCAAAGACTCAAGGCCCCACCATGTTGTGGAAAACAGGATTTTGTTACATTCTGGTTGGGGTCCAGGTTGCGTGCCTCCATCTCTGCATTATTTCACCAACACTGCAGTAGTGCAGCTCTTCAGGGCTGTGGAGCTGAAAGCAGAAGACAGACTGAGCACAGCAGAGTGGGTTGCATTAACTTGTGATGTGTGGCCATCAGTCTGTGAGTTTTACTCCTGTTTTTAATAAAACTGACCGAAGTGACAATAGTATACTGAGATACTTTTTAAAATTCTGTTTAACAGATTTTTTTTTCCTTTTGGATGTAAATGCAGTCAAGAAAAGGACATCAATTGAAATATATCGTAATGTTAAGTCTTACAAGACTCAGCAGATCCAATGTCAAAAAAATCAGATCGGGACTCAAGTGTCGTGATAATATGGTATTGTGTGGGGATTTCCACTCCTAATATTTGTTCAGTGCAGACATTGCAATAATCCAACTCTTTAATCATTTAAACAATATTTCTATTTACATTTTAATATATATTTGCTTAAATGAGCAAGAAAAAAGCATTCCCTTTGTTACCAAAAGTGGTATGTTATACAGGTCAAAACAACTGTGATTCGGTATTTTCATAAACCATTCAGGTTCACTTAAATTTCACAAAAACCAATGCAGTGTTTTGAATTGGAAGCAATGATGGGATCCACACACCTCAACAATTCCACTCACTTTTTTAAACTGATAAAAGTCTTGGTGCAATTCATACAGTATACAGGGGACAATATCTGGATAAAATGATAATAAATGACTCAGTATTGGTTGTTTAAGACTTCTGTTTTTGTTGCCATGATACTCCACCTGTATCAATATCATTTAATCTTACTTATAAAATAATAACTCAAAAATTAATTAAAAAACAATTCACAATTTGGACAACATTTTTTAAGCTGATAATATTGTGGCAAATAAGCATTAATCTGTTAGTGGTACTGTAAACAGTCTTTCTACTTGGCTGTAACCCTAGCACCTTTTCTTTTCCAAATCAACACCAAACTTCATCAGTGTAAAAAATCTTGATTTTACCTATACCTCAACTGAAAATAGACTGAGAGATCTGAAAAACTTGATGTACTTCACAGTCAAAATATATACTCATTTAAGAACAATCTTGGAATCATTCCTTTAACAAGCCCTTTTTGGTGTCCTGGGAGTAAAACCTCCTCCTTAGTCTTTGCACTCTCATTATTTTCTCTATTTCCACTCCCAACCCAAATACAATCATTAAAGCTCAAGCCCTCTTTCTTGCTCTGTTATTTTCATTAAGTAGACGCTCACAGAGTTCAGCAGCGCAGGCTGAATTTTTCACCAGCTCAAGTTCAATCACAGGCTAGTGGGGACAATTTATTCATCCATGAGATAAATAATGAATTTAGGTTGCGTGCAAATGAACAAGTATATATTCCCTCCAAGGATCTGCAATTCTTGAATGATTTATTCTCCACACTTGTTTGCTATAGAGTTTTCATTCTTTTATTAGCAGCCAATATTTTAATTACATGATTAGATGTGATGTTCTTTAGTGTGGTATTATTACACCTTCTTACAGCATTTAATCAGATAAAGGGAAGTTTGTTCTGGCCTGGTCATTCAAAGATTATCATCATCGTTATTCAATTATAAAAGAGACAGAGTAGGGCTGCACGCCAGCAGTGCAAGTGGTCCTCTGGCCTCACAGCAAGAAGCTGAATTGACTCCCCGTTTGGAGGGAGCATTTCTGTGTGGAGTTTGCAAGGACTCCCTGTTCATGCTTGGGTTTTCTTCGTGTACCCCATTTTTTCCCATTGACCAAAAATGCTTGTTAGGTTAATGTGTGACTTCTAATAGGTGTGAGTGTTTGTGTGGTTGTTTATTTCAATTTCTGTTTTCAATATTGCCCACTACTACCAAGAAATACAGTATGAAGTATATACTGCATACTGGATTTGGTAGCAATAGGTAGTATGACTACCGAACAGCTGTAATTTTGTTGCACGCTGGACCAGTCGAGCGATTCTTCTTCTTTCTGTTTTCTGGTGGGTGGCAAATATCGTGTTAGGCTCATTACTGCCACTTACTGAGCTAAAGTTCTTTCCACAATACAAAAACTATATTAACAATAGCTACATAAATCAAAATCATTTGTTTTCTCTGCATAAAAGTTCCCTTATTGATTACTTCCACTAAGTTTTGGACACCTTGCAATCAAGGAGGTCACGCTCTCGTCAGAAGAAATCAGCAACAACGCTGGAGTGAAGGAGTGAAGGTCACAGTCATGGCAGACAGGAGACAGAAGCAGTCAAAAGTGTGGCTTAATTTTAGACAATATGACAATAACTACACAAGATTAAGTATCTGTGTCTGTGTGATTAGTAGCAAGGGTGGAAACTTGCTGAGGCATTTGTCTGTGTAGAACACCATCAAACATCAGGAATGCCATGTGTTTGACATTGCTCCCCAGAAAATCCAACGAGGAATAAGTAAGGGAATCTATACCAGTTCCTGCACATACATTAAACTTAAATGTATTCGTCAGCCCTGGAGTAGACCCCTTTAAAACACAGACTTCAATCACTGTCTGCTGATCTGTGATGGGTTATTCTGCCTATTTAAAGAAAACAGAATTTGGAGGTGAAATTGTTGCTGCTCTTGCTTAAAAAAAGAAATCTGCAAGAGCAAAGCAGAAAACAATAAAGTCACAGTCATCCTTTTGACATGTGAGTCAATGAGTCACAGCCCAGTTCCTCTTGATTACTTAAAGCCTGATAGTTGCTAAAATTAGTATTAAGGTGGGAAAACGAATGAGCTGGTAAAGATACGATAGATATGGGGTAAGATAGTTTATTTTGAAAGGCTCATGCTGTATTGTGTTTCCTCTGACTTCCTCTGGGTATGGTTAAGCATAATTCTAAATCAACAGTGCTAAACATTTTTCAAAATCTAATTTTGTGTCTTGATTTTGTATAATGATATTATCTGAGTTCTTATTAGCTTTTTTGCTTTCTAATGTCTTGCTTTTATTTCACATGGTGGTTTATTTTTAGAGTATTTCTCTGTACATAGTTATATTTTGCAGCCAGCTACAGATAAAACTGCCTGCGATGTTTGGCACCTGACCCATGCACGAACAAGAGCAAGTACAGAATGATTTTTGTATAAGGCCAAAAAACCTATCTAGATACTGGTTTTGGTCCATTTCCCCAGCCCATTAAAGCCAGAGGACAGCCAGACATAAATATGAGCATACATACAACTCCACATATGAGCACATGACTTTGAAAAAAAAACATCCCTATTGCTTGTGAAAATACAAACTGAATTCAAGAGTAAATAAATGGAATTTCTAGCGTCAGAACACTGTCTTCATGTTGTTATGACTCTTCATCCCATTTGTACAGAAAATTCTTACATCTGCCAATCACCAACACACTTCAGTCAGCTACACAATAGATGATCTGTGCCAGATTTGTGCCCTGATTTGCCCCAGTAAATGTTCAGTGGGTGTGACCCCATTCAAGGCTTGTAAGAACTAAAAATGGGGATTATTTTAACTAATAATTATACACTTACTGATATCCCTTAATAATCCAAGTTCTTTTGATTTCACTTTCGATACTTAACACTGTTGTTTATTGAAGTATCTACAAATAAAGCTTGATTTATTAAGTTAAAAGGGTATTAATCTGTTCCATATGTTATTTTCAGATCCATTTTTTATAATCAACTGTATTCATACATATATATTTATTTTTGCAAATGTATACATTAAATTGACGGGTAAAACAAATAAATTCCATCTCCAAACAACTTCATTTATTCAAGTCACTCATCAAGTCCTGAATTTCTTTTTCTAGATGCAGCACTTGAAAACATCATGATTACAGTTTTTGCATTGACCTAGTAGTTATTTTTCCAAGCAGCCCTGAAACACAGTATAACACACATGAATATACATTCACTCATAAAGTTAGCTAATTAACTGATCTTCTGTCAAATTCTGAACAGATTTCAGCACTGGATTTATAGTTTAAACAAAATGACGGACCAAAAACTTTTGGTTTTCAAGGCAGATTTTAGCAGACTAGGAGGCTGTCTGTCCAGGTGCAGCCAGTGTTAGGTGTGTACATGCCGCCTCTGACAAAAGCAAAGTCAGAAAGAGTTTTTGTCTTTTTTTTTCCAATTGCAGCGCAGGCTTTGGCCGTTTAGTTTATTGTGATGCACAGTGCTAATGCCAAGCTTATTGTCTCCTCTGAAAAAGTTACAAATGTTTGTCCAACCGGTGTAACGAAATATGACCCATGAGACTGGAAAGCCATCAACTTTGAGGTCAAGTGAGTTTGATTTTCAGGTTTTAAAGATGAATAACCAGGTCCTAACAAATCCCTAATTCACTTGCTACAATCAATATTTTGTCCAAATACTTCCCAAGCTTAGTTAAGACAACTATTTATTGCCATATTATTTGTGAAAGGCTGCCTACAACGTAATACTATTAAGTCTATGTGAGTGAGCAGACAGGGAATTATAATAAATCTAATTTTACCTACATTTACAACCTACATGGCGACAAACAAATATATTTTTACTTTATTTTCAGTAAAGACCTCCCCCATATTATTTCCCTTTTTTGGCTTTTGTTGCAAAACGATGCTCACACCAGGTCAGGCAGCTGAGGAAGTTCACGGTCAAAGTTCTACCGTATAATCACTGCAACACATTGTTTTTTGTTTGTTTGTTTATAACCAAAGAAATACAGAGAGAACACAGTGATGTAACAAAAAACATGAAATTCTGATTTTCCTTTTCAACAATTTTGGCCCAACACTTAATTATAATTTGGTACCCTGACTGTTGTTCCTGCTTTGTGAGTTTTTGTGAAAGTTTGTGTCATGCTGTGCATCCTTGTGGTCTGGCTGAATTGTTTAGAGTGTGTATTTGGAGGATTTTATGTTTTTTAAAAAAATCAGTTGAAACTGTCCTAAATGTCTGTTGTCTTTCATGTTTTTAAATTGGTCAAGATCTAATGTCACCCTCTGTGTGGCCAGCTTTAGAAAATTCATCAGCCTTAGGCACCTTAATCTGCAGCAATTGCATGGCTATAGCTTACATCTGACCTGTAAGTCAAGACCTATAACACAAAGCTACACAAAATGTTCATCAGACCTTCACAAGCACTAACAGAGTAACAGAGTGGACTGCGAAACAAAAGGTGGGTGGTGTTGCTTGGTTGCCCCTGGCTTTCACTTCTCAGAGGAAACAATGGCAGAGTCAGACAGTCATTGATCGAGCTCAGTTTTGTCAGTTTGACACTTTCAGCTCCAGGAACAAAACTGGCTTACTACCTCCAAAAGTGTCCTTTAGAAAGGATAATTGGAAGCTCCTCACCCATCTTAGCAGATTAGTCAGCTTGTTAATTAAACTTACTGACCTCCCTGTTCATCTAAACAAAAAGCCTCTGATTTCGCTTGACAAGTGACGTCAATTAGTCAATTAGTGTCCGAGCTCTGTCTGCTGTGATCATTACTGCCATCAGATCTTACCGCTGCCATTGTCCACAGACCACATAGACACACACAATTAAACCCATTTACTCATGCACATTTTCAGTCTTTCATGGAAAGAGTGAGAATAGAGCAGTTAATGAGCGCACATTGTCACTTTGTTGTTCAGTTTGATTGGTTTCATGAGATTTGGGTCCCATTTTTCGGCTGTTATGGACCCTAATGTACCACCAGCGCACAATGAAAATAACAATTTAAATAACGTATCTGAAAGTCAGTAAAAAAAAAAAAACTACCTATAACACCCATATATTGTTGTACAAAAAAACACTCATTTAAGAACTGACCCCCATTAGGAGCAACAACTTCTGAGAAGTTTGAAATTAAAGTTTAATCAAGAGTTTAAGTTGTGTAATCAAGTACTGATTTTGATCAGAGGGTCTCCAAGAAACACTCAAAGTCCTTTCGGTGGTATATATTGGCAGTGTGGTTGGTGTCTTTTGTCCCTTGGCACAAAAGTTGTCCGAACATGTCTAACAGACTGAGCTTTGCGCAAAGAGGCCTGGTCATGTTTGTAAAAGGTCTTCATCAAACCACTAACACAAAGTTGTATTTTGGCTGGATAAAATGTAACTGTATTTGTTAGGCTTGGAAATATGTCAAAGGTTTTGGTTATTTATTCATTCCTTTATGAACAAGATAAAAGGGGTAGGAAAGGTTTCATTGTCTTGGTATAACTGATGTCAATTCAAAAAACAGAAAAAAGAGCAAATAAACTAGAACTTCAATAAATATATGGCGCAAGAGGTTTCACTGGATACGTTTTTTTCCCGTTTAACTCTCTGTAAGTGGACTTAAGTTTGAGTGTCTAAAGGTATATTTTAAAAGGTTTGAGAGTCAAGTGATGCGTTAATTCCATTTTGTGAAAATAGATTTTTCCAAAGATTATGAGTAACTTAATGACATATTTTTCATTGATTAAAAAAAGATTATTTGGTTTACTTTATACTGTGAAGCAAACACTGTACCATGTATCGCCAATTAGCTGAAAATATTTTTAAAAATGACCTTTGGTCTTGATTTTCCAGCTCTACTATCCCATGCAATACATTAGTACATGCACTTTTTAAGGTATTTTTGTAAAATAAATTGACATTTTCCTTACATTTGAGCACTTAAGTCATTAGAACGCTCTGCAAAAAGGAAATAAATCCCGGCATCTATTGCTGCAGGACAGTAAAAAGTCTTTTCTCACTTATCTTCTCACTCATCTACCTGCAGACAAGAGCCTCTCTCTAATTTGAAGCCACAGCTGTAATACTTAAACAATAGTTGTGACCTTTCTGTTAAGCGATTCAATAGATGATACTTAATTTTCTCTAACAGAGAACCATCCAACACTGAGGGTTAGACAGGCTATGGGCATAAATACTGCCTGCAGTAAACTCTTAAAAATATCTTCACCATCACGCCTTCTCTCCAAGACAAGGCACTATTCACTCAAGAATCTTCCATACCACTGAAAGATAGATAAATGTTATGTGTTACCTTAAGGAGCTTCTTCCAGCTTCTAAGAAAAAGTAGCATAATGTTTTACATTAGTAAGTATGACTTCTTTTTTCTTTGACATGCAATTTGCAAAGAACACAGAGTCTTGAACCTCCAGGGCCAACACAGTGTGTGTAGGTGTTCCTTTCAGTAAAGGTTTGAACTTTACATTTATGTGATTCAATAGATGATAGTTAATTTGTACATTACCAGCTTCAATACTCCTTTTCTTATCTTCAAGTTTACTGGTTCTATCATACTGTCAATATTTATTTATCTCTGGGAAAAAGTTTTAAAAGTGTAGGTTGCAAGGGGTCCCAAAACTCTCAAAAGAGGGTCCTAAAAAGACAAATAAAAATGTAAAATGATTTCACTTTTTCCCTTTGAGTAAAAAAAAAAGGGTAGATTAACAATAACATCAAAATCACTGAATGAGATTTATGCTGAGATGTAATCTTTCAACAAATCTGTAAAATGTAGGTTCACACATGGCAGTCAAAGTGTGGGGGTGTGCTGGTTTTTAAAAGCATACAAAACATTTCCTGTGTGTTATTGGATTTAATATGTCCTCTCAGTGCTACGGTTTCTAAATTGTGGTCAAATGTATTCTGCTCCTCATCTTTTCACTGTACTTTAAAATAACCTTATGGTAATTATGCTGTTCTGTGTTCTGTAGTGTTGCTCTTGTGCCAGTGTTTGGTGGAGGCTTATCAGTGAGTGTTTGAAGCAGTCTGTAACATCCATGCTTTAACCAAAAGGTCTGACAGTGTTACTGTGGGGGTCAGTTTATATTTTGCATCAATATCGCTTATGATTAACCAGGGCTCACCAGGAAAGTCCCACATTTTAAGAGCAGTCTTGTGAAAAAAAATACATACTATAACAGAGCAGCCACTGATCTTCACTCAACAATGCTGAATCCAGTTTGGTTTCTTTGTTTGCTTGTTTTTTTATCAAGTGCATGGAGAAGTAGCACTCTATAAATCTACTTAATTAGAAGTTAAAAATACTACATTACCTTCACCAAGGAGGTTATCTTTTGGCTGCATTTGTTAGTTTCTTTGTTGGTTTATTAGTTTGTAAACAGGATAACTCAACAAGTTGTGAATGCATTTGAAGAATATTTCAGGGTTTGTTATTCATGGCACAAGGCAGATGTGAATACATTTTGGTGGTCATCCGAACCCCATTGTGGATCCAGGATTCTTTAATGACTTGCAAACAGTGCGAGATTGTGATGTTTTCCACATTTTTGACCAGAAATCGTCCAAAAATGTTAGAAATGCCTTATTAGAGGGTTGTGTTTTGGTTATCCTCTAGTCTGAAATGTATTCAAAATACTGAGTATTCTAAGTATACTTTATGTATTGTGTGAAAGGAATGTGATGAGTTTACAGTATTTTTTTTTATTATTTTAGTATATCATAGTACAGTACATATAAACACTTGACCTAAACAATAAACTACAACCAAGAGTAGCATTTTACCCTGATATCAGATTGGATTTTACCAGTAAAAACACATGTTGTACTCTAATGTGGGTGACAGTTTTGCATTAAGCAAACTGCATTAGAACACATTTTTTAAATGTTCAGTTAATTTATTATAAATTATCAGAATGCCCTGATATTGAATTACCTTAATATACTTTTAATTGTATTTTTCAATCATAAACCCTCAGTTATGAGCAAACCTTGTGGAAACCCTATTCCTGAGCCATTAGGTATAGTATAGCATTAAAATAGTCCAGTATATAGACAGCTGGTAGTCTTAAACTAGTATTGTATCACTCAGGATCAGGCACTGTAATACTAAACTTGATATTGATGTTGAAGTTAAATTTTTGATATGGAGACATTAGTTGATAGTGACATTGTTTTTCCTCATTTAATGTTTTTTCTCAGTTCTTAGATACTTTGCAAAT
The DNA here is from genome assembly GCA_037902135.1 of Cetoscarus ocellatus. Classification (NCBI taxonomy): domain Eukaryota; kingdom Metazoa; phylum Chordata; class Actinopteri; order Labriformes; family Labridae; genus Cetoscarus; species Cetoscarus ocellatus. Next base: position 704,380 of record JBAMNC010000443.1, read on the forward strand.
GTAGCTAAGTACAAAATCCCCCAAAACATACCAGAGGAAAAGTTACAGTAAAATTACAAGTTTTAAAAACTACAAGTACCCAAAAAGCCACCCATTGACAATATCTAAATGGATAAATGTTAACTGGTACTTTCCACCCCTCATCGCTATGTAAATCAAACCAGTTGCTGGAGGAAACCTTAAAATTTGGACATATTATTGAAAATAAGCTTAAATAATTAGTTCCAGCTTCGGTCAACCTTATTGTTCCCTTAAAAGGCCAACAAATGACTCGAACTCAACAGGCCTAGGTGTTGTAGCACTTCAAATCTCCTTTAGAGAACATTACAGAAGAGGCTGTACTCGCAGTATTTTCCCATAAAACTAATTATTTGTGTTCATTTACCCTCTGACACATTAACAATCCACAGCACTTATATTATATTTGTTTAAAATATATACGTTTCTTTCAGGTACCTCAGACAGCCTTACTTAAGGACAGGCTTTGTTACCTTATTCTGAGTATTCTGCGTTCTTGTAGGTAATTCTAAATGTCGCACTGAGGAAAAGTAAAACTAAAATTGAGACCAAAAAATCTTACCAAGGTGTGGCAAGTGGCCGACAGCGTTATTGTTTCTTCAACTGGTCGAACTTTGCTGCCATCTTGCGTTTTTTCCCGCCAACTGCCTGCTCAAAATCTCACAATCTCACGTTCACGAAACATCAAAATCCCGCGAGAACTTCTTCTTCCATACATATGTTAATTATTTTTTCCTCATTAGAGAAATCTCCATCCAGAGTCCAGATGACCCACACTTATCAAAAAAACTACCGAAATGCTAATAACCTTTATTATAGTAAAAAGAAGGAGACCCAGCATCAATTAATGACAAAGATATAGTGTATTGTCGATTTTATACCACTAGAGGTCAGTGCGAGATAATGTAAATTTAGTATGCTGTTGCTGCGAGAGGGAGCATAATTATTATTACTATTGAATGTAACCGTGGATTTCAAGAACAATCAATGGATCAAGAAAAAGAACTTCATCATGTATAAGAGAGTCTTATTTGTCTTAGATGATTAAAAACACTTGACAATGATAATAATAAAAATAATATATCATGATGTTGATAATTACTATATTTATTCTTCCATTATCTGTACCTTTCATCCCTTTCAGGGTCATGGGGATTCAAATGGTAAATAGAGTCCTGATCAAAGTTCAAACTTATTGCTAAATGGACTACAAAGTGATCAAAGTTTCCATCCATTAGTGCTCTTGTGATTCCAAAAGTATCAACTTTTATGTAGTTATTAAGTTAAGTATCATTAAACTTGATAATAATGCAATACTTAAAACTTAAGTGATATTGGATTGAATGTAAATACACTGACAATCAGGGACAGGATGTCCCAAAGTGTAGAACATATTTTGGACATGACTATTTGTAAAAAAAAAAAAAAAAAAAAAAAAAATCATTGAAAAAAATACAATTAAAGTTATGTTTTATTGATTCAAGTTGTATAGGCAAATAATTAATCTGCCTATATATATGGTATTTTTTTTTTTTTTAAATCTATTCTGTCAAATATAGGATGCTTTTGTAAAACAATGACTTTCAGAGTGAACAAACAACAATTTGACCAACATTTTAATGCCTAATCCATATATCAGAGAACATTCTACTCTGCTGTTAAATCAATATTTGAATCAAACCTTTAACTACACTACTGTGCTTACATACTAAAATAAAAAGCAGATTAACTCATCACTCTAGATGTTGTCTCATTTCCACACCACAGTAGAGTAAAAATACACATACATTATAAATGAAGTACTTTTTTACTTTTACATTAGCAGATTCATTAAGTGCTAATTGTAAAGGGTCAAATTTGATCAAAGTAAGTGCACTTTGACATAGCTACAACATGTTTGATCTCTTTCCACCCCTTGTTATTATTATTACCTTTTTAAGTAGAAGTAGTAGTAGTTTTACTGTTTTACATTCCTACAACTATTAATACATCCCTCAAAAGAATTGCAATTGAACAATTTTATCAGCTATAGCTTCTTGTTTCATTTGTTTTGCAGAAATGCATCTGTTGGCCAAAGTAGTCGATATTTAACCAGAAAAAACAAGCATATTATATATTGGAGTCAAAATCTCTCTACTGAGTTGTTGTAATATGGACTGATCTCACCTCTAAAGGCTAATACATACAAATAATTGAGGTCAATACATTTGCAAAGTAACTAATAACAATTAGAACAAATTTTAATGCCATTTTAAAGTTGTTTTTAAAATACAGACCTCATAATGTAAATCAAGAAAAAAAATGGTCTTTGGACAAATGCACTTGAGGCTGCTGCACCAGACCATTGTTTCCCAACCTGAGCCCTGGGCCCACAGGGGAAGCACTATGGATCTCATTGGGACCAAAAGGCTCTGTCAGCTTACAGTTGACAAAAGTGTGTTAACGTTTTGCTGAAATTATGATAGCACAATACTGCATACTCTATTCAAAGGTCTTTTGATCATGATATGTGTATAGCCTACTTTATCTGGATTTATGGATGAAAACAATTAAAACTGATCTGATGTTAATTCTGGACAACAAGCACTTTCTTGTTGTGTGAGTGTTGAGGGGCTTGATCCTTTGTAGATTAAAAATAGGGGAGCACCAAGGTTTAAAAAAAAAGAGAGAGAGAGAGAGAAATTGGTCAGGAACTATTGCTTGCGACCTGTAGTTTTCAGACTTTTTTTTTTTTTGCTCTGAGCACACTGAGCACCAGGACAAAATTTCAAGGTACACCTTATACAAACTAGCCTTTTTTTCCCCCAAGATTTACTTTTTATTTACAAAGTATATAATGTACATGCAAGTTTACTGTTTTAATGTAAACCTTTTTAGATATATTTAAACAAAAGCAACAATAACAAAAAATAGTAGCTCGTGTAAATGCCCAAGCCCCTAACTAAGCTAAACCACAACACTAATGCAAAACGAGAGTATTGACAATAGTATATTAATAAAAATATTAATGATTGTAATCATAATACTAATAATTATCAGATATGTAAACAGAAAGGTGAGAAAAAAAAGAAAACAATTATAATAACATATAAAGTGACACAATAATAAAAATATATGCGTTTCTTAGGCAATACTTTGATTGCTTGGTTGTCTCCTTAAATAAGAGACAGACTGTGTAACATTTGACCAAAAACAAATAAACTGAATAACAAAAAATTTGTGTAGGTCATTAGTTGGATAAACTAATATATAAAATAAAATAACTAAAGACAAACACAATTAAAAAAATAAATTGGAAATCATAAAAACAGAATTAATGAAATAGTGACTATAGTCACAGGATACAAGATTGCAATAAAAATTAAAGAGAAAATTAGTTATTATTAGAGAGAAAAGGATAAATAGATTAATTAATGTTTTAAAAATAATTGGATATAATAATGTACTTGACATATCTTTGAAACAAATTAGCCTTTAAATCCATTTTATGATACCTGTTCCACATCTTTATTTCTTTACAAATGTCTCATGAAATATGATAAACTAATTAAAGTATAAAGTATATTCTGAAAAAACATTTGTCTATAGCAACGGACATTTTTACCAGTCATTCATTCATCATTCATTCATTAGATGCTGTTTAGTTATTATCATTACTTGAGGTTGTGGAAATTTCCACGGCACACCTAGACTTGCCTCAAGACACAGCAGTGTGCTTCAGACTCTTGCTTGCAGTATACATTATTTAGCATATTTGCCCATTAAAAACCATCAAACATTATGAAGGATTACTTGTTATTTTTTCAGACACAGGGATTTCTCATTGTCTTTCTTCAAGAGTGTGTTTTCTAAAACCACAGTGTTCTTGAAATTTTAATAACATTAAAGTAAGATAATTAGGTTTTCAGTAAAATGCTCCATACCCAAAGGACACTATAAATGTATGAAACTATATGTACTACACCACTGGTAGTGCAGGTTTTTTTTTAACAATGAATAGTTAATAGCCTTAAGATGCCACATGGTCTTGTTTCCTTAAATATAACGTGGTTTAAGCATAATTTAAGAATTTACTGATATTCTTTTTCTGTTAGAATTTGCAGTTTAATTTCACGGAGAGCTCCGTATCTGTAATGGTTTATCTCAGTCCTTCAGAGGAGCTCTGGTGATATTTCTTTGTGTAGGGGTATTTGACAGGGTGGGGTGTTGGGGGGGAGTGGGCCTGACCATCGTGCGCGCTCCCGCAGTGATGTGTTGGAACCTTTTGTGTGGGGGCGCGGCTGTCGGGGGCGCGCTTGGTGCCAAAACTGAAGTCTTTGAATTTATAGTAAAATAAGAACATTACATCTGCAGTTATCGAAGTTTTCATGCATAATGACACTTGATTTTGGTGTTAACTCTGCGATACACACTTCTGAACAACTTGTCAGTGTGCTCCACAGAAGGATGTGTCATGAGGGCAGCTCAAACCCCTGTCCCAGCAGAAACAGACAGACGGGTTAGACCACTTGGCGTTGCGTTTCGGCCGGGACGGTCTAAAAATAAAACTGGAGGAAGCAACTGAATAGGTGGGTGTACGGATGACTCACAATCACGGGGCAATCCTTGTCACGGCCTTACTCTAAAGTCATAACAAAATAATAGAGATCAGACAGAGGCTGGGCAGGCGGTCCAACCTCTCCAAAGTCATTACCGAAGATCGTCTATTCGGAAGATCAATGGAGCAGGAGGCTTTGGGACTTTGCTTTCTTTCTGTGCCATCAATGCAGGATCAGCATTCATGCTGTAGGCTGAAGTGGACCTGTGGATTCATTTTAGTTTTCTGATTAATTTCTTTTCACAAATAGTCCAGTCTTGAACTAAAACTATGTCAAAATGCACATTATGATGGCCTACTATTTACTAAGGCAAGACACTTTCAATTTCCAATTTAAAGAGCTTTATTGGCATGGATGTGGAGCAATATGGCCAGCATTTATTTCACTTACTTCTGGTGCCATATAAGTAAAACTTCATGAGCTCTTAATAGAGGGGTACAGGGATGACATATTTTTGTAGGCCAACACAGAAGTTAGCGTGACACTGCTTCCTTCAACTGCAAGCCCTCAAAGCCTATAGGGTTATTCACTGTGTTTTGGATCTTTTCTGATAATAACACAACTACTTTTCACGTTTTCTTAAGCTTAAATGTTATCAGATAGAGTAAAAAGCTATCAGTATGCTACTATCAAACTACAACATGGAGGTTTACCTTGGAAGTAACTGTATTATTTCCATTGCAGTATTTCCAGTGTACAATATCTTGTTGTGAACTCTTGTTAAAGAAATTCCTCTTAACTGAATGACCTAATCAAGTTGGTCCTCATGGCTGTGACAATATTGTGTGAATTTCTGATTATTAAAAAATGATCAGAATTGCTTGACACCATTGGGCCCCTGGCCATTTTTGTAGTCCTTATCAGCACTTAGTATATGCAACTGTAGTTTTAAACACAAAACATTTTAAGATTCAAAAGCAGGTAACATTGGATAATTTTATAATTTCCAATAAAACATTAAAATATTATGTGCATGTGTTCACTGCAAACCTTACTTCAGGCATTTATCCAAATCCTGTGTTCAAAATCCCATTTTCAGGCTTGAGAACCAGGAAATGCTAAATGCTAATTCACTCCCACGGTTTTGGACTCATTCCTGCTCCACTCTATTGTGTTATCACCTCATTCTCCTCAAGTTATGTGTGTGTGTTATGTCTCTGAAGAATTTCAAAGTATGCATCTCTAGTTGACCATTAGTTTCACGCTATGTGCATAACACTGTTACATTTTCACAAGTAAATAGAAGTCTCTTCAATATATAGTCTTCATCTCAAAATATGGGGAAATTGTGTTTTCTTGGGAATAGAGCAAATTGATAGAATTTTCTATAAAACTAAGACAAACTATACTCCCAAAAAAGAGTCTGTAAATTTTGTTTGGTTAATCATTCTCCCCTTTAATAATACCAGTTAGTTTTGTATTTTATATCATTGGAAAGTTTGATTAATCACCTTTACAATGAGGTACAACTTGTAAGTTTCATGCATTTGTGAAATAAGCAACTCAGCAAAACGTGTGGGTAGTGCCCTTGTTCCTCAATGAAGCAAAGGTGAGGAACTGGTCCTCTTGGGATGTTTTCTTCCTTGGACACCCACTATGCATTTTGTCTTTGACTTCTCCAGTGTCACAGAACTTGGTCCAAGTTTGGAAATGGTACCAGGGCTGACACCAAATGATGCTGCCACACTGCATACAGGAACGCCAGCTTCCTGCAACAGGGGATTTTGGGTGCAACCCTCATGTTTAGCTGTGTTGCTCATGTAACTGGCAAGCTTATATTACCACACCACATTCAGTGGAATATCTTTAACTACTGCAGCTTTCTGCTTTGTAACATCATGGTGATGCTTAAGACTCAATTGCCCACCATGGGTTTGCAGCAGGTTTGCAATGTCAGTGAGCTGTACAGTCTGCTAATAAGATGGTATTTTCTTTTATTCTCTCTTTTCTCTTAAAATATGATGATTTTGGTGGAAATACATCTGAAGGTATGTGTAGACTACTTCCCTGGCCTCAATGATCAGCAAAAATGGCCTAATTCAACGTTAGAACCATCTTATATAAATGTGGTGCCCCCCTTACATAAAGCAAAAAAAAAAGGAAACCATGGACATTTAGTTATGTCATACAAACTCAGGCCAAGTGTAGGCGTTACCTTTGAAGAGGGACACAGTCACCTTTCATGACATTTGAGGTGAGTGTTGCAGACTTCAAAGGAGCCAAATCGGAGCACACAAACCGAGCTTTGAAAGAGGCGCAGACTGACAGAGGGATGACCACAGCTCACCTTCTGGTTAAAAAAGAGGCTCTGGTTATTGGTTGAGTGCAAAAATCTATATATCAAATAAGATATACTGTTAAGTGATTCTGTCATGACAACTAACTTTGTTTTTGCCTGTTCATTCATATGCAGTATTATGTTGGCGAATAATATACATTTAATATATATAAACAAACCGTTACAATCCATCTAACTGTCTTTAGCAGAGGGATAAGCAAGGATGGGAATGGAAAAACACTTCCTGTTCAAAGCTGAAACCAAATCTCAAAACAATCCCCTTCTCAGTGCTTTCCATTTAGTTTTCAATGCCTTGCAAATGAAGGTCATGCTCTCATCAGAGGCAGTCAGCATGAACAACAACAACAGTGTGTCTTAACTTTACACAGAATTATGCTGACTCTATATTGCCCCGTGTCTTTGTGATTTGAATTGAATCGGTTATTTCAAACAATTTAAATGGACTTTAAAGACTAACACATTCCTAAAACACATATGGTCAAACATTAAAAATCATTTTAGAAATGTACCAAAAAAATAAATTTTGTAGTCCATTTAACAGTAAGTTATAAAATGACATTTTAAACCTCATATGCATTCTATTATTTCCCATTAAATATTAAAAGTCATGTGTGCATTCATTTTAGACACTAATCAAAAATTCTAAATCCCATTTACTATGGCGGGGGGCCTGTGAACTAGGAAGTGCTAAATGCTAACTCACTTCCGCGTTTTTGGACCTATTCCTGCACCACATTATTGGAACAGTGGGAAGTTAGGGTGCTGTTTCCCCTCGATGGATTTTTTGGCATTCTAAATAAGAGTCAGAGTGAGATGTCTTTCCTCTCCTCCCCAGCGCTCTGCTTGACAGGCTCTTTTTTAACCCCGCCCTCCTCTAATGTCCCTCCTTCCTATTGGTCGGCTCCCTCCTGCTCCTTCTCTTCCTATTGGACGGGTTGAGCGGGCGATGAGCTCATATTGGTTAAATATAGTTGGGCTCGCGAGGGGCTAAAAATAGCTCGGTATATAAACGCGGTGGTTCGGCTGCGGAGAGCGCTAGTGCTCTCAGGCCGGTAGCCGGAGGAGCAGAGAGAAAGAGGAGGAGGAGGAGGAGGAGGAGGCTGTACTCATGAGAGAAAAGGAGGGCAGGCTCGACAGTAGCAGCCTCCTTCTTGCTCATTTCCCTCGAAGTGTTGCACCATAGGCAGCGGCGGGTCTTACATTGTACCCGGCCACCAGTTTAGGGTGGAGGAGGCACTGACGAACTTCCTTCCTTCCTTTTTAAGCTCTGGTTTCTCTCTGAAGGTCTCCAGAGAGCCTAGTCATTTCCCCTGGCTCAACTCGAAAGAAGAAATAAGTTAGTTGAAGGAAGATTAATTACTGTGGAATTCACTGGAACATTATCCAGTAGTTCTTTCTCACTACTTTTTCTTAGTCTGTAGAGCACAGTGATGTTTAATAGGCTAAAATGTTTGTATCCTGTTAAAAAGAAGAAGCCTTTGTCATGTAGATAAATGTTATTTGAGTGTTTTATTCATACATTTAAATGCAGTTCCCTAAAGCAGTTTTAAGGACATTTTTACACCTAGATCATTTCAGAGAGTTGTTCCAATGTAAGTGGGTGCTCCATGCTCAGCATCAAGGTCGACCATAGGTGGGTATAAAGGGGGCCAGAATTATGTAGGGCCCCATGAGGGATAGCTAAGACATAGTCCATCCTCAATAAAAACATGGTTTCCCTTTAAAAAAAAAAATAGAAATAAAAGAAAAAACTTAATGCCTTCTTCTATTTTAATATAATTTCCAAAGCTGCTGGAGAGTGACTAACCCCACGGATCCTGTATGCACATTTTTATATTTGGGTGGAGAAGCTTACATTTTGTTTTTTTGGCTTTTTATACCTTTATTTGAATGACAGGATGGAGGATATTGTTTAAACTAGGGGAGAGAGAGTGTTGAATGACATGGGGAAAAGAGGCACAGGCCATATTCAAACTGGGGCAGCCACTTCAACTGCAAGGCCACCAGCATCTCCTACAAATGGATCATAAATGATATGAAGAGGGCCCATTTACTGGTCCTTTCATGGGCTCAGCCATTTCTGTAGGACAGACACTGCGATCAATCCCTGCTTTGACTCAAACATCCGCGCTGAGCTCACCCATTAGAGGTGATCTCTGCTTGTTTCCAATCTGCACCTTGATCCATTTGTTTGCTGTGAGGACACAATCGCCCCAGGTACCAGCTGATGACAAAGGAGTACTTAATAATAATAATGTTTGATTCCACAAAGTCACTTCCTGTACACACGCACCACATACCATGAAAATGACAGGACGTCATGATCCTTTTTAACCCTTTGACTGGCATGGTAACCATGTGGTTGACTTTTTGCTGCATTACCAATGTATTGAATATTTGGAAAGCCTATCTTTGTCTGGTTTCCCTTATTTACTCCTCTTAATAACGTCTGTAACGCCAATTTCTATCCAATGTGTGGCGCAGCTGTACATGAATATAATTGTTTGAAAACTAGAAAAATCGGAAGTGAATCATCTAACAGTAAAAGCATACGTCGGAGTAAGAAAAAATCTTTTCACATACTTCCAGATCCTCTAACGATCCTTATTTAGATGAAGGAAATAAATTTGATCCAAAAAAAATGATCTATGATTCCTCAGAAAACTGGGTCAGTCACTAAATATCGAAATATTGCTCTTTGTGATGTTCTCATAAGAAAAAACAAAAATTTTGTTGCAGAAATGAAAGAAATCTATTCATGCCCAGGATGACCCTTAACAGGCAAGCCAACCGGCTCGTTGACCGACATATCTGCTTCCCAATTGGGTAATTTGAAAAATAAAACTTGAAAAATAAAGCTAAATGATGAGGAAGGAACACAATTTTACCAACAAAGAATTTGTTGCAAACGTATTTCTTAGTTTGGAAGTCAAAGGGTTAAAGTTGCTCTCTGCCTTTTCTACATAGCCACCAGTTTCTCTGTAGGTGTCACATTGTAATAAGTTCCAAAGCTATCTGGGGTCCTCCATGGTCTGCTGGCGTGTGTCAAAAGCCCTTCTTCTTCGTGCACAGAGATTGTTTACACTTAAATGGTAAGGCATGTCCCACGGTGATAAATATGCTCATCTGTGTAAGCTTACATAAAACATTTAATACCTGCTATTATTATTGTTATGCTATTTCTTTGTGGGTAGTTTAACCTGCTGGCTTCCTTCCCATAATGCACAGCGTGACTCGTACTCAAAGGAATGCTGGCTGTGATGTTAAGACATAAGGCCTCAAAATACTGCAGCGTGAACATGAAAGGACCCAAAGAAAAATATGCAAATCTGTCGTGTTTTTTCGCATTTCACACCTGCAGTATAATCAGGATAATGTCAGTGTAGTCTTCCCAGGTAATTCCCTGACAAGGTTGTTCCCACTTGCTCCTCTCAGTATGCCCTGCTGGATGAGGAGTGGTGGAGGGAGGTGGGGGCTTGCCAGTCGGCAGGACACGACGTAGAATATGAAGCAGCGTCACTACATGCATGACGAGACACTGGAAAAAGAAAGCTGCAGTTTTCCAGCTCCGTATCCAAAAGCAGCACAAGACGGCTCTTTGTATGCGTGAGTGACCTGGTGTGATTGTTTAAGAGCAGATGATCAACAGAACTTTGATGATGTGCAGTGGAAACAACACTGTCAAACATCCAGATGCACATTTGGGTGTGTGGTACTCTTCTTACAGTCAGATAAACTTCTGTTTTTAATCCTTCCTGTCAAGTCTCCCTTTTCTGGTTTCGCGCTGGTCACACAGGATGAATATCATCACTCCTCCCCACTCACCCAAGCGAATTACCCAGGCAACACACTGCTGCTTTCACACTTCAGCTCACTTGGACTTGGCGCTGTTGGTGTTCACACATACGACTCACCTGAGTAAAATTTCAGGGGTTTTTTTTAGAAGCGGAATAGGGTTCCAGTTACTGCTTTAAAGTGGTGCAGTAATGAGTCTAAACACGCTGAAGTGTGTTTGCATGTAGCACTTCCTGGTTACAAAAAGTAAATGGGATTTAGGATAACTGTTTCAGATCAATGACTGAAATAAGGTTCTTGTTTGTACACATGCACCACATGATGCAGTGGCTGCAGAGGCTCCTGATGACAACTTGAGCACTGCTAAAGTGTCCTTGAGCAAGACACCAAACCCCCGACTACTCTGGCACTTTCATGTGTAGCCAGACACAGACTCTGCTCCCTTGGCACATATCCTAGGGACCCATTTTTGCATGTGCATACACAATGTAGCCTTTGGATGTAAAGCATGTCCCGACAAGAGAGTGCAAAAAATAACTTTCTCCTTGAAGGGTTGATGAAGTCTAGCTGCTGCTTCCTCTTCCTTTCACAGAAAATGTAAAACATGCAGTGTTATCATTGACGGGGGAGTCGTTTTCAGTCAGAACATCACAAACTGGCTTCATGTTTCCTCTCACGTCCGCCCACAGGTCCTCTTATAATCCATTAATAGAGAAATTCTTCCTAACATCCATCCCTCCATTTTCTATACCTACTCATCCCCTCTCCTCCTCCTCTTATCATACAGTGAGCTGCTAAAGGTCACTGTGTGCACAGCTCTGATGTAATAAGGTGGAAACTAGAGTTTGACCTGTGATCTGAGTGGTTAGCAATGGAAAGAATGCCAGCAGGAGAGCCGTGGATGTAGAATGTGTGTGGGCTTGAGGTTGTCCAAGAGTCTTGAGATTTTCTACTGAAAAAAGAAAAACTCCCTGAGAGCGGAGCTGTTCTCTAAAAATGATATCTGCAAACTAATGATTCAATGAAAAAGTACAGAGCCTGCTGTTTCCAATTCAGTTTTTATTTACTTCTTGATTTGTTCCTTTGTTTACATTCTGAAAGGCCTAAACTGCAGTATTCTGTTTTACTAGTGATGCACTTTTGACCCTTTTTTCAGATCAGATAGGAGTCAAGTTCACTTGAAAACTTACCAATGCAGCAAATGAATATGAATACCAAACTAGAAAAGCACTCGGAGAGCACAGACCTCCGCCAAGATACAATACTGGATCACCACATGCTCCGATATGACGGCAGAGTCTCCGTTCATGTTTGTCCATGTGGAGAACTCCTACGCTGGCATTGCAAGGGAAGCTGGGAAATGCATAGGCTTGAAAAATGTTGATGTGAGTTTGCAAAACTTTTCAAGTTATCTTGAACACAAACAAACAAACAGACAAACAAACCAACGCCGGCAAAAACATAACCTCTTTGTCAGAGGTCATAACAGTGTTGGGGGGAGGACTCATTGCTTGCTGTTATGAGAAATGTAACAGGTTAGTTTCTTGTTATCAGTTGTTTGTTCCTTGAGGAAAAAAGGTAATAATAAATATATGCAGATTGACTTAACACCGAAAAGGATTTACTCACAGTATATCTATATATATATCTATATATATAAGCTACTTACGTGGTTATAATTGCCTATGTTTTTGTCTAATGCATTTTCTAATGTTTAAAGTAATTACTTAATGAGAGCCCAATATGTTGAAAATGATATCAAATAGTACTGATGATGTTTTATAGACACAACTGTGTAAGAACTTGGTACCTGCACAGATGCTGATGCATCTCTACTTTAATCCACTTGTTAACCTCCCAGTTTTGTGTTTTTAATGACTGTGTCTCTCTCTGTAAGGGGAAGGGCAAAATCATCAAGTTTCTTTTATTCTTTTTCTCTCTTCAAAATATAACTGAAGGTTATCAACTCAAACATCTGCATCTCCAGACAGAAAATAAAAATGAAGAGGCATTCATCCCGGTTTGCTTAATCGGTGCCAGTAATGACTTTATGTAATTAAATGCCACTCTGATTAAAACACATTTAATCTGAGCTGTATGTAAAGACACATGCTGTAAGCCTGTTAAACACCATATTGTTACAAGCTTGCTCCTGGTGCTGCATCCTGTTTATGCATTTATCCATTTTTATTCCTGGGTTTCCACTCCCACACACTGCCTTACACAACTACGGTCTTTTATTGTTGGTTTTGAGGCAACCACTCACTGCCCGCTCGCACACTCACAGCTTCTCCCTGCTCCAGCATCGTCCCACACATGCTGAATCTGCCTCACCCCGACAGCCCACGCACCCTGTTACCTCTGCAGCAGAGGCCTCTCAGCAAGGTTGACGGCTCCTCACTGAGAGCTTTCTGCTCTTCTTCCTGCAGTCCTCCAAATGACAAGATATATTGTGATTTTATAAAACTCAACAAAAAAAAATATCTCTGGTGCTTCTAACCTGACACCCCAGATGGACTGCTTCACATATTCAAGGGCTCTGTTTCACAGAGAAAGTGGATGAATGTCTTCTCAGTCACATCCCTTACAATCCAGTCAGAGACTTACCATCACCCCCTGCTTTGACAAACTTAAACCATGCTAAATACTTCCTCTCTCAACTCAAAAGATGCTAACTGGCCAGGTCAATATTTTGATGGTCATCAAACTTACCAGTTTGGAGCTTTGCAAGATGTCTCTGCCTGTTAACAGATATTGAATATTTAAATGTAGCTGCTTTGCAATATGATAAACTCATAATGGGTCCCTTGAAATTTCTGTTAACCACGGTAACCTGACGCACCAGATGGAATGTTCAATATATATCATCCAAGTCCATAGAAAGTGTTTGGGAATGGGCAGAAGCTTTCAAAGCATATCTTGCAGGTGATTGGACAATCATTTTGTATTATCATTAATTGCATCCCAGTTAGATAATGTAGTAGGCGGGCACTATGGCCGCCTACTTGTGGAGCGAGTGGAAGTGGAGCGAGAATATCGTTTATATTTATAAGAAGTGCTTTCAATGTTGTTTGTTTTTCATTTAATAAAGAAATGTGGTCCAGATCTGACAAGCTGTTGATATCTATGCCAATTCCTGCAGCATATCAGTAGAGTCAGGAGGGACATCAGTCAACCAATGAGTGAACTGTCAGGCCTCAGCGTATTTGAGAGGCAGGCACGCCTACATCTCTCCTCCACTGGCTGGTTTGATTTTGTCTGAACTCCACAACACTTTGCTCATTCATACACTGCATACATGACTGTTATAGACAGTTAAAGGTAATTATGCTTGTTAATTTTACCCAATCATCCATCCATGATTGTCCCTTTTGGGTACATGGAAGGGGCTGAAGCCTATCCCAGAGAGGGGCAGGACATTTTGCCAGCTGATCACAGGGCCAGCATATGTAGGTAAACAAAACACAAACAGAACATGAAAGATCCTCACAGAGTGCATCCCTTTTTCATGTTACAATAAATCAACTTCCTTCAAGAGTTCTTTAATATGTGACTCCTGTCTATGTCACTAACCTTGAGCCAGGCAGTCACTGTTCTCAAGATAATTTCACATAAATAGCCTTAAGGGAAGGATGGACTGACAACACAAAACATGCCTTCACCCCTCGCTGTCACAGAGGCATAACTAAAAACAGTACCTTAACAAACCATGAACCAGAAAGCCAACAACTGACCTGGAAATACCTAATTCACAGTAATACTAACTTTTACTAGACACATGCAAAGATCTAGTCAAAAAGACCAACCGAGATTGAGGCAACAAAACACCTTGAATGTAGGGATGTCCCAGTCAGGCTGTTTGCTGCTGATACTGATAATTGATCCCCTACAGAGAAATCAGCTAATTACATTACCGATCATGTTTAGTGTTTTGTGATTAAAAACCTGCTGAGTTTGAAGATTGACAAAGAAGTCTATTTATTTGGCTGAACAGTACAAATAGTACAATGAATAAAAAGGAACAAGTTGAGTGACTTGGTTGCATTAAGTAACAAACCTTATTGTTACATATAATCAAGAAAAAAAATCTCCAGACAACATTTTTTATTTAAGTTTCTTGCCAAAACTCAAACTTCCCTCCCTTGCAGTTTCATTTGAACACATCATGTACAAATCTTTGTCAGTTATTTTTCCAACAAAAACACACCATGTTTTCATTTGAAGCTCAAAAGCATCCCTGTGCACAATATTGTCAAGCTGCTTCTCTCGATGGTTTCCAGAGAAGGGCGGTGCGGAGATGATGTATTTTTGTAGGCCAACGCAGAAGCTAGCATCGTGCCTTCAGCTGCAACCCTGCTAAAGCCTATGGGATTTTTCACTGTTTTTTGGATCATAGCCGATAATAAGTTAAAATGAAAAATATTCAGATTTACATGTGCTGCTCTTTATGATAATCTTCACAAACAAACAAACTTTTTATTTTTTTTATCTTACATGTAATCAGCAATAGTAAGAAGCTGTCACTAAGCTACTATGAAACTAAAACATGGCAGATTGATGTAGAAGCAACTACAACATATAACGTGTTGTTGTGACCTCTACCTTGAGAATTTCCACTGAATCAAATGACCTGATCAAGTTGGTCCTTGTGTCTGTGGCGATGATTTGTAAAATGTTGATTATTAAAAAATGATTAGAAATGCTTGCAGTTGGGTCCCCGGCCATTTTTGTAGTCCTTGTTGGCAGTTCATTAGCAACCGTGCTTTTAAACACACAACAATGGTTTAAGATTCAAACACAGGAAAATTCAGATGCATTTCATTATTTCAGATTACACCAGAAAGCTTATTTTATGCATTTATCCAAAACTGGTATTCTAAATCTCATGTAGTTTTGGGCTTGGAAACCAGCTAAATGCTAACTAGCTTTCATGTTTTTGGACTCAATCCTGCACCACACTTTAATGATCCACTTTTGATCAGTGGGGGCATCCTTACTTGTTTGTGTTGGAAAAAAATAATTTGTATTTTTCTCAATGATGAGGGTTTTTTATTTCTTTTTTTCTGTATGCTGTTTCCTCAGAGATTACTGTAAATATATTTTTAATTGTGCCTAATTCACTTAAAAACTGTAAATTTGCTATTTAAAAGAAACCCCCCTTTGGATTCTGTATGTTTTTTGAATGCTTCATCCATGTTTAGACAGAATACGTTGGTTTGGTGCATTGGCAGTTGGTTGAAATCAGTTCTTCCACTGAGACACTGTGGGTTTGGATGACTCAGCATGTCATTCATCAAGTCTGCTGCTGATTTAAAGGTCTCTCATCCAATCAAAAATCTCTGCAGTGGCTTTTTATGGTCGAATGATCTGTGGTTCTGCACTAAACAGATTACCAACCCAGTACTACAGACTGAACTACAGAATAAGGACCTTTATTCAATGGTATGTTGTGTTCAGCAGAAGTTATGGTCACTTAAATATATCTAAAGCTTGGTGTTAAGCATTTGATGGGGATGGTTCAAGAGTAGGTAATTCAAAGGCTACTGAAGGTGTTCGAAGAATATTGATTTACTTTAAGCAAGTTAGGGGTAGTTTATACTTCTTACTAAATTTTAAGTTTTAACTCCCCTATAAATCTCATACACTTTATCTATATGTTTTGTTGATGAGGACTGCCACACTGAGAATAAATCCTTTTTGATTCTATTTCAATTTAAAATGAGTGCAAGGAGACAGATGTGAGTTTGACTATTAAATGTATTAAACACAGACATTTATTATGGGTGATGACGAAGACATCAACTATTATTTACACGATTGAAACAATGGGATAGGGCAAGATGGTTCTACTATTGTGAGATTACATAACATATTCTTTTCATTAATGTGCAGTAGTCTTATGATCCATGGTTAATGGGATATTTGTACTATTTATGAGTCCAGTTAAGTCCTCAGTCTGTGCAAGCTACCCTGTTATGCTAAATTTGACAGCCACAACATTTTCTCCAAAACTATTTTTAAAGCACCTTTACTTAGTAATTATTCCCTCCACCAAGGAGGTTATGTTTTGTGATGGCATTTGTTCGTTTTTCTTTCTCTGTGTGTTTGTGAGCAAGTTGACTCAAAAAGTTCTCTGTGGATTTTGATTATATTTTCAGGCCGTGTTGGTCATGGTACAAGTGGGAAGTGACTAGATTCTGGTGGTTGTATGAACACGGATTCCAATCCTGGAATTTTTAAAAGGATTTTTAAACACTGTGAGATAGGACAGTTTTCCACATTTTCATTAATAACTCAAAAAAATCATCCAACAGACTTGGTGTTGGTCACAGCACAAGGGGGAAGTGGTCATTTTTAAGGAAATGAAGAATATCTGAGGGGTGACAGCATTAGCTGAACCACAGAAGAAGAACTTAAGAACTTGTTACCAATGAAAAGTAAATACAAGTAGCTAAATGTGACTGAACATGAAATGCTTGATATCTGAGGGTGCACATACTTTTGACTGGTTTGATGAGGTATCTGCATGTGTTTTATTTTTCGCCATTAGTTTATAAGAGTCATCTTGAAGCCAGTTAAAGGATAAGTTCGGTTTTTTGACACCTGGACCTTATTTTTAGGATTAAATACGCTCGTAGACTCACCCAGACAATTTTGGCGGAGCTCGGAGCCGTTTTCGAGCAATTTAGATCCATCCGACGGCATTTTTCCTCATGCCGTAGTAGCAGACGGGGCCAGAAATCGAAGCCCCTAAATTAGACATTATCTGCTGCGAAACTCACTCATTTCAGCTACATTTTATAAATGAATGGCCAGTGTTATCACCATGTCAGCTCAACTTTGTTGTTATGGTCATCCGGGGCTTTACAAGGACGGGTAACTTTTGCTGACGTCATAGACAAGAACATGAGTAGAGCCGCTGTTGTTGCTAGGCTACACGGCTACATGGCTACTTTTGTGCAACATGGCGGAATATTTATCCGATGTAGAAGTGTCTGATGACGACTTTGAGTATAATGGATGCCCGTATCGTTTTGAGCCAGAATATACCGACGAGGAGCTATTTGAAAGGAGGATGCAGAGGGAAAGAGCCGAACAGCTGGCCAGAGAACAAGCAACCACTGTACGTCCACAAATGGGGGCTAACTGGTGGTGTTGTTGTGGACATTGCACGGCAAACACAACAGAGGAGGAGTGCCTTTGCTGCTCAGAGTGGGACTTGAGACCAGAGGAAACACGTATTGATGCCCCCCAAAATATGATTTCTGGCCCCGTCTGCTACTACGGCATGAGAGAAAAACGCCGTTGGATGGATCTAAATTGCTCGAAAATGGCTCCGAGCTCCGCCAAAATTGTCTGGGTGAGTCTACGAGCGTATTTAATTCTAAAAATAAGGTCCAGGTGTCAAAAAACTGAACTTATCCTTTAAAGGACAACAGCTTCCATAGATGGAACACAAACAGAACTGCTGGACTTCCAACACTCCATCTGTTTATAAGTGTTTTGGACTAAAATAAGATTTCCAAAGAAATGGGGTCCTTATTTTCCATCAGTGAAGATATAGCCCAAAAAATTGCCCAACAAAAAATCTAGCAATTGATCCATCCATCTTCCATTTTCTTCCACTGCGTACTATTGACCTCGAAACTTGGACTTGAGATGTGGGGATTATGTCACATCCCACTTGAACACCTCCCAGTTATGAGGTGGTAAAGTCAGAGCAGCTGAAGATTGTTCGACTTCCCAGTAGGAAATTCCGACCAAAGGGGACGTTCCTGGTGACATATCTACGTTACAACCCACAGGATCCGAACTTAACGTGCTGTCACCTCTGTGGTGACAGCACGTTAAACAAGGTGAACCCAGACTTCTCATTTCTCAGGGATGCTCTTTAGCCCTTCCTGGAGGATCCCGAGGTATTTCCAGGTGAGAAGGTCTATCTGATCCCTCTGTAAGTTCTGGGTCTACCTGGGATGTCCAATCAGTTGGATGTTTGTTCCATGTTCCTGGAAACACAGATGACCAGAGAGCATCCAATTCAAATGAGTCCAGTTAAGTCCTCAGTCTGTGCAAGTTAATTCAGATGTCAGGACCACCTTAACTGGCACCTCTCGATGTAGAGGAGCAGAGGCCCTGCCCTTCAGATGTCTGAGTTCCTCACAGAATCACTGAGTCTGCTGATTCAAGAGGAAACACCTTTTGAGCTTGTTTCCGCTTCTCTTCTCTGATTGGGCCGTCCAGCTTTTGCACATGAAGTCGTAGAAGGTTGAAGCTTGTCAAGATGGATCTGTGTGATTTCAGACAATGATTTAGGCAGGTCCATCTGCACTGCAAGGTCAGAGTGGTGCAGAGATGACATATTTTTGTAGGCCAACTCAGAAGTTAGCATCGTGCTATTTCCCTTGACTGCAAGAAAGAGCCAAAGGGATTTTTCACTGTTTTCTAACATTGCTGATAATAAGCCCTGTAGCAATTGAAAAATGATTAAACTTTCATACTTTGTTCTTGGTGAAAGTCTTAACAAACCAACTTTTCTTGATTTAAGCTTAAACATAATCAGCAAGAGTAAAAAGTTATTTCCAAAGAAATTGAGAGTGAATTGAGAGTGGCATTTCCATCCACGTAAAGCTGGTGTCCTCCAGCCTCAGCGTGGCTGCTATAGGACTACAAAATAGTGGTTCGACTTGGAAGCAACTTCAGTATTTCCAGTGTGTAACAACCTACTGTCCCTTCTAATTCCTCTTTATTGAAGGACCTGATGAAGTTGGTCCTCATTGGTGTGTCAAAAGTGTATAAATAACTGATGATTCAAAAACAGAAATGCTAGCTAATGGGCCCCTGGCCATTTTTGTATTTCTTATTAGCAGTTAGTAACTTATCTTTTTCGACACACAATGGTTTGAGATTCAAAAGCAGGCAACATAAGATGCTTTTTATCATTTCCCATAAAACATTAAAATCCTGTGCATGTGGTCTCTCCGAACCCAATTTAAGGTGCTTCTCCAAATCCAGTATTCTGGATCCCATTTAACTTCGGACTTAAGAACCAGGAAGTGCTAAATGCTAACTTACTTTGGCGTTATTGGACTCTATTGTCTTGAATGTTTAATTTTAGCCTATGTATGACATCACATTAGTCTGTTTACGTCATATTTGTCAGGGTCAGACTATAGTGGTCAGATCATATAATTTCCATCACTTCATTCATACTCCACAATGAATGGCGGCTGAGTGTTATAGAAAGTAATTTATTACACAAACCAAAGCTAGTTTACAAATACAGTTTCCAGTCCTGTACGTGTGTATAGTCTAGTATGAACAAACCCACATTTCATATTTACAGACTTTGCATACAGCTTGGTTTTCCTGTTCCTTTGTTTACACCACTGCTTCAGCATCCACAATTCAGGATTTAAAAATACAATAAAAAGTCAAAATAAAAATGATTTGTACATAAGGAGACTTGCATTGTTTTTTTTTCTAACTTTTTAGTCTCTTCAGTCGAGTTTGTGTTCAAAAACAAACAAACAGAAAAAGAGCCAGCACATGTGGTCCTAACGATGCTCTAGACAGGCAGCCGAGAGGCCAGCCTTTCTCCTGACTGCCTAACAACAGCATTTGGCAGTGATGATTGAAGGGTCCACACACCCGAGTGTAATCATCAAGAAGTTTCAGTTAAAGCACATGAGAATAAACTAAAGCAATAACACAGAAGCAGTCCCCTATCGTCCACCTCCTAATTTAAATACTGATAGACAACATATTTATGACTTTCTCTTTTAAAAATCAGGAAATTAAGATTAAAAACATCACAAGACTAGGTTTCTGGAACAGGCTCCTCCCTGTAGGCCAGGAAGAAGAACAAGAGGGCACACGGTCAAAGAGTCCCTGAACCTGGCAGTGAAACACTGAGGGGTTCGAGAGGGCCTAATAATCCCAAATATAGCTGCTGACTTTACAAGGGAGAGACCTTAAAGAGGTGCTTATCCAACAAAGAGCAGGCAGCTAACTATCACTCTGCCATTACATGATTTTACCAACAATTTTTATCTGCCGAGTCCAAGCTGACACTTCTGGTACTTTAATGCAAAATATTCTATAGATAGGCCACATTCTCTGTGTCATATTTGCCTTTAAGAAACAAACTCCTCTACCACATGGCAGATAACAGTTAGCCAGTAAAGGCTGACCTGATGTTGGATAACAAGTCATTTAAGCCACAGTTTTTCCCTCAAACGAACCAGCGCTGGTTTATTAGACATCTGAGCCTTATACTAGAAGTAGTATTTACTCCATTAGGTCTATGGTTGGTGTGGATGTAAACGCAGTTCTCTCCATTTTTCCATGTTCTTCATCCTGGTCTAAAGCCAGAGGAAGATGAGCACCAGCAGTCAGCTATGTGGAACTGGAAGGGGTGAGCTGGGGCAGAGTTATTCTGGTTGTACTCTGCAGGGCAGGAGGCGACCTTTGTCATTCAGAGGGAGTACATTTTACCATTAATCATACAATTCAAGGAACATTTTCAAGAAGACAAACCCACAATGATGCTCTCCTGGACAGTAGGAATGTGTATTTTAAGATGTTGATTTTAAAAACTTGTGCCAATTATTTGAAGAAAATGTGGAGATTCTCAGAGATGGACTGGCTGTACATCTGAGTTTGTTCACCTGATGATAATACATGATGGAAATGACCTTTGACAGGCCAACAACCGATCTACTTAATAATACTACATTAGATCATTTAACCAATCATTTTCACAAAACTGTGCAGTGAAAGGGTAATTATTTAGAGAGAAGAAATGTTAGTGTCTTAGCATGTCCACTAGACATTACAGCTTTCCACAGTTACTTACAGCAGTTAGCAAACAGCTTTAAGATGCTACAACCACTGACTGGTGGCAGCACTGCAGGCAGATGAGAATGATAAAGCCTAACGCTAAGATAATATTGTCAAGGTTTTTTCTGTGAGTTCATGATCATTTGAATATTCCAAATTCATTACTCGTCCCTGCTGGATGGTAACTGACTTCACAGTGCCTCCACAGTAGCTGAAGATAATTCAGAGCAGCAGGTGGTGGTAAGTCACTATTTAATCATACATCAGCTACTAATGCTCATGGAGCCATTGAAGTTATAAATATGCAGTGAGAGCTGATCCGATGTTTCAAACACTGTATTTAGGAGCAGGTAAGTGTGCCTGTGTTTGTCCCTGTGAGTCTGTAAGCATGGGATTAGCCACAGTGACAGACTGAGCAGGACATGTGAGCACGTCGCTCCACTCTTCTCTGGTAACAAAAAACAACGGCCCGAGCATGTGACGCCATGTGACCATTCATTGAACGCCTTGGATGAATCAGCTATTTCAGGATGAAAATTTCCAAAAGGCTAATGTAATAATAAAATATTTTTTTTTATTTCATTTTGAAACATGACACCTGCTTTCAGTATCATTTCATGAAGCAGAAAGAGCTCACTGTGGATTTGCCGACTTTTGGGGCTCCTCAGATAACCTGCCCAGCTGTTACAGCATTACAAAGGAGGCAGAGTGTGCAAAACGATTTCATCTGCTCTGGTTTGATGAGTACACTCTCATCATGGTCACACACACCACGTCACATCATCCCTTGGATCCCTTCAACTGTCCAGCTCACCTCATGTAGCTCTAAGTCTTGGTCTGGCTGTTTACAGTGTTACTCATTAACTTAACAGTCTGTTTGCAACTCTGTCAAATTATCCAAGAAACTCAACCTCTTTATTGTTCAAACTGACAGTCACTGGAAAATCCCAAAATTCACCAACAATCACCTTAAAAATGTCAGCTAGCTTTTAGACAGGACCGGGACCTCGTACAGATCTTCAGAAGTGTAAGAGGCTTGTTGAAGAGACAAAATGTACCAGCGTTTGGCTGGTGGCTGGTGCAGCTCCCCCACCTTGATAATAAACCCCACAGGTAATAAGTCCAATGTTTTACAGTTGTCGTCATTTTCTGAGCTCCTTCCTTTCCTCCACAAACCATCCACCCGCCCTTCCATCTCCATCATAGCTTCCCGAATCCAAGTCACAGGGTAAATTCAGTCCAACAAATAGCCATTTTATAGCGGTAGTCATGTACTGCACTTTTTTCTTGCCCTCCCTCTTTCCGTCAAGGTCTCCCTCAGTCCCTCCCGAGTCCCGCCCCCAGGTGCAGTGGCCCAGAGGGAAAACAGTCCAAATGTGTCGACCATCTTACAGGACTACACATTTATTGCTCTTCTTGCCACGGCGAGCCTGCAGCGCAGCCCTGGTGGCCATCTCAAACACCTCCCGTACACCGTCCTTGGTCTTTGCAGAGCATTCCATGTATCCATACGCTTGAATGCGGCCGGCCATTTCTCGTCCCTCATCCGACTTTACTGGCTCCTACAAGATCAGGAGGAAGCAGAGGACTTCGTTTAGAAACACATTCAGTGCATCTCCAACATTTGAAGTCTGAAAACTATTAGCTAATAAGTTCTGAAATTTAACACTATTATCTGCTCTGTAACTTCATTAACACTGATTATTTTTGTTCTGCTGGACACAGGAGTCACATGACATTACCTGCTTCATCTTGGCTAGCTCTCTGCGTGTGTGCTCGTCATTTCGCAGGTCTTTCTTGTTTCCTACCAGGATGATGGGAATGTTGGGACAGAAGTGTTTGACCTCAGGGGTCCACTTCTCTGGAATGTTTTCTGTGAAGGACAAAAAGAGCAAAGGAGTAAGAAAGAGATAATGGTCCCTGAAAAGAGACTGTACAAGTATGAGCTTATTTTAAACAACATTAGTCTACTTTTGAAGGGTGAAGACATCTTTAATGGAGAAGCATGAAACTGAACTTTTGTTCATTTTTGATACGCCAATGTTTTCACCCATTTTAAGCCAGTACTAATATATATATGTATATCTTCATTTTAGATAGCACTTAGTCTTTCCTTAGTTAGAATCAACCTGCTACTTTAATAGTGGCAGTCATTTAGTTCCTGAAACAGAAATGAAACTTGACATTAAAATATGATTCTACAAAGAAATGAGTTAAGTACTCATTTTAAAGTATAAACATTCACAAATCAAAGACCAGCAAAGATACCAATATTACAACAATTATGCATCTCCTGTTTTTCAGTACATTTGTTTTATCAACTGTATTAAGCCCCAAAAACAGGAGGTAAAAGTGGAAGCTCCACAGCTGGTTCAGACTTGGGCTTTATCCACATGTATGTGGATATAACCTTCTGTCCACACAGAAACACTGTCATAGGACACTAAAAATGCATATTTTGGAAAACTTTGGCCAAGGTGAAGATTTCTATAAACTTCGTGTGCACAGGGAAAACAGCGGTTTGGGCCAAAAACATTACACTCTGCACTGACCTCTCCTCAGGGCGATGTCAGACTGTGTAACAGTATCACTGTATTTGACATGTTTTGTGGCAGATGTTATGAAAATGTCACTTTTTTAAGTGTTGCTGACTGGCCTACTCACATGATAACACAGACAAACTGTTGCTCCCTCACTCTGATGCTGCTTTTAAAACTGTTGATAAAAACACAGCCAACATTTAGGACCAGAATAAGTGTCGTTTTGAGCCTTGTTTCCACCGAGTAGTAGTCTGGTTTGGCTCGGTACAGTTTCTTATGGTTTGGAGTGGTAAACCCTGAACTTGTTTGCGTTTCCATTGCCAGCTGTGCCGTCACCTCAGAGGCGGAATGGGAGCCGGGGAGAAATGGTCATGCCGGCTATGTAAATGCACGACTTCACAGTAGCTCGACACAGTGAAGTAGTCTGAAGTTGAGCTTAATTGTAAACAAAGAGCAACACTGGAGGACTTGCGGCACTGCAGTACTCTTTGGAGCATCATTTCATGCAAACATTCTTTACAGCAACAGCAGTGAACAAATCAATCTATATCCAAGACTTATTTCAACATGGTACAGTACCAACAAAAGTTTTTAATAACAGGAAATGATCAAGATTGTCAGATATGCCTTGAACTGAAACAAACAAAGAAATATTTACTCAATACACCTGCTACCACCAGTTAACATAGCCACAAGCTAAACCGTAACACCAGGCAGACTTGTGGACGGGGATGGTTTCAATAACTTCCATGTGTGGATGAGATCTTCCTTTTAAATGGGGAGAGGAAAAGCCCAGTTTTTGAAAGTACCTGCTGATGCATGGACACAGCCTTAGGTGAGATAAGTTGGGAGGGGTTTCATTTGAAAGGGAGAAACACAGGAAAGAGCTAACGGAGTATGAAAAATCCAACACTTCTAAATTAGCTGGCTCCTTTTCATCAAGCAACAAAATAATCATACAACATAAATTAACAGCAACAACTGCACTACAGCCATTTGATGGCAAGTAATTGACCTTTGTTGTTAAATTAGAAAGGGAATCAGCTGCAGGATGTCAGCTAACTGATGAGATGGACGCTTACGATAATATCTAATATTCAGGTAAAACACTGGAGTGGCGACACTGTGCCTGAAAAGAAGACAAAGAGGTGCTCCAAACCTCTGCTGTGCATCATGTGATCGAGTCTTAGTCAGCACACCCTGCTTTAAACTGAAAGGTGATGTCTGAGGAATACTTAATCAGTCTTTAGTATAACGAGCTTTTGTTTTATTAGAACTGTGACTTCCCTTCATCCAGTCCTGTTTAATTACCTACAACTTTTATCACCTTGTTTTATGCAGAGCAATTTCCATATGATCAGGGAATTGCTGTTCATAATCACTGTGAGCACGGCTCGATGTTTTACTGCATGGCTGTGTGCCACTGCATGACTAATGATTTGTGTGTATCAGTGTGTGTGCATTTCCTGAACAATTGAAATGAAGAGTCATAACAGGATGAAGACACAATCTGCAGACCCTTAAAATAACTTTTCTGCACTGGTGTTCCTGTCTTTACTCAAAAGAAACACAGAGGCTGAACAGCATACTGAGTATTCAAGATGTAATGGTAGTGTATTTTCAGATGATACAGGTGAGACATTTCAGATGGTTTATTTTACATTGAATTACATCTATGTTTTCTTTTGGCTTTATCTGATCATTGGTTATCAAAAAGTAAAGTAAAGACAGAAATGCTGATGCCAGGACTAACACTGAATGGAGAGATTGTGTGTTAGAGTCAGAAGAACCGCTGACAGTAACACAAGGAGCAGCACCATACAGGAAAAGAGATTTGTTTTAATATTTTTTTTCTTGTGAGGTATATTGTGATTTTTTAGGGAAACTTTCCAGACAAATTCTGTCTTTTCATGTGCAAATACATTAAATTAAATAATGTTTTGCGGCTAAGCATCTGTGGCTGTTTACAGTGAAGACATTTCTAAAAACAGAAAGGGTCCTAACAAATGTCTTTGTCTAGATGTTCAAGAGAGATGCATACAGCATATTGAGGACATTTTATAACAATAATGATAAAAATAATGCTAAAGAAGAAACAAAATCAATCAAAAATCTCCATTAATTGGGTCTATCTTTGAACTTTAACATCATCATATCTGTAATGAGGGTCCTCTGTAGCTTGTATGTTTTACATGCAGATAATAACCTAACTGTGCATGCTCTGCTACAACAACAGTTTGAGCCTTGACTTTTACTATAATCATATCAAAGTGAATAATCGTGGTATTGTTGTCTGTCCTCCATGTGAATGTGGGTTTTACTCACCCAAGCTGTCAGGACTGTCTATGGAGAAGCACATGAGGATGACATCAGTGTCTGGATAGGAGAGCGGCCTCAGCCTGTCGTAGTCTTCCTGACCCGCAGTATCCCACAGAGCCAGCTCCACCTGACTCACACAGGCGTGGTTTGAGAGGGTAGAGAGAAGGATAGAGGAGAGTGAAGGAAAAGGACAAAAAGAGAGGAAGCAGTTAATACACAGTTTAATTTTAAAGCCAGTATGCAAATAATGGCAAGGATGGAAGCAGACCTCATCCTTACAAAGAACTGGACCCTTAAAGAAAGGACTTCCAGGAAAGAAATGTGTGAATAATAATGAAAAAAGATAGTTTGGAAAGCAAAAAGTCAAAGATCCAAAATGTCTGGTGAAATATAAAGTTGGAAAACCACATGGTTAACCTATTCTGTCCTGCAGATTTAGGGTTTTCATGTAACCATTTAAAATAGATAAAATGGAACTCAAGAAATGGTTGAGGAGCAAGGTTTTATTTCCTAGGCGCAACTTATTCTTTTTTTGTTACAGCAAAAAACTAAAAAATCTTCTTAAAACACTCTTTTCATTCAAACACGTGAGAGCTGATGCTTTTTTCCCCATTTTAAGCTTGTAAGGTTGTCACTATACAAGAACTGTAAACTTCTCCAATACCAGTAGAGACACTCAGTATTCAATACCTGTTTCTATACCATGGCAAAGAATTAAAACTAAATGATAAAAAGTCCTTGAAAAAAACAAACTGTTTTTCATTAACAGCCTGCAGAGCATGGTGCTGATCTTAAATGTCTGTTTTTCCTGTTGTTGAACTAGTAAACACGGCCAGTTGCTAAAACCATTTCTTCCGTTATAATACAGTAAAAATTAAGAGAACATAATAATGATGAAAAATCACATAAAAACTTGCCATTGTAGTTTAAGTCTTTATTTTCTGTTATATTTATAAAGTCTATGCAGCACTGGGTTAAAAAATCTTTAAATCTGTTTCGTAAGTTTCAGGATTTCCAACCATCCATTACTTATCTATACCGTTTATCCCTTACAGAGTGGTGGGGGGCTGGAGCCCATCGCAGCTGTCACTGGGTGAGAGGCAGTGGACACTCTGTAGCCAGCCAATCACAGAGCCACACAGAGAGATAGATGACCATTCATGTTCACACTCATACCTAAGGGCAATTTAGAGTCACTAATTAACCTAACAAGCAGGTTTTTGGGTCAGTGGAAGAAAACTGGAGTGCAAGCACAGGGAGACCATGCCAACTCCACAAAGAGGCCCTGGCTGACACAAGGAGGGAACCGCGGACAGAATCATGGAATTGGAAATTAAACGCGGAATTCAATATAAAGATACATGTGAGGACCACCTGAAGAGTGAGTGATTATATTTCATTACTTTATACTGAGTCTCGGGGTTAAATTTGCGAAAAATACTAAAAAACGAACTCTCAAAAAATTAAAACAGAAAAAAACAGAAAATGAGAAAAACTAAAACGGAGTTTGGGAAAAAATAACACAGATTTTGTGGGGCCCTACACAAGGAGTCGAGCTGTCAATCTTCCTGCTGTAAGTCATACACACTTAACTGCTTGCACCATGGTCCTGACTGCTTCAATGGTTTGATCCTATCAAACGGAAAATTTTTACGATATCCTATCATTTCAAATAAATGGTATCAAAAAAGGTATTAAAGTATTTTTTCACAACAGTATTGGCTTATCAAAAACATGATCTCAATTTCATCAAGCAAGTACTGGGACATAACCATGTGATGCAGAATCGGCAGCAGAAGACAATGCTAATAAAAAGGTTTATTGATCAAAATAAATGCACATAGAACCTAAACCCTACAGAACAAAATGTGACCAGAGAAAAACTCCTCAGCTGACTGCAGAGCTAAACAGGGAAAGGAAACCAGATCAAGACACTGTGAAAGTGTGACACTTGTCAGGAAGCTGCTCGAGTCCTCCTTGGCAGCACATAGGGCTGGAAATTAACCAGCCAATAAATACTCTTGGTCCCAGAATCCCATTAACTAAGAATGAGGTCGTGAGGGTTTCTGACTGATGAGACCAGCAGGGTGCTGCAGTTATCCAGAGTGCACAGTCCATTCCAAACCTCAGAGTCTGCACCACAACAGAGCGTATTGGATTTTTTAACTTTCAGTGGATATTTTCGAATATGAAACAATCCTGAGACAAAAGGGTGCTGATTTTAGGTATTCACAAGAGGCTTGTGTATTGCTGTGTAATCTATCAGAAAACTACTTCCATTGTGGTTCTAAGTGAGTTTAGTAGTACCCTGACAGTCATGTGAAACATAGCTTTGCCCATCTAAAGGAATACCTGACAAAGTGTAGAAATATTGAACATTTTATATGAAGGTTTGTGACTAAGCTCTGATTATACCTTCTGCATAAACAGAATAGGCTTAGCAGATGACTCCTGCAACGTGAGGGAAGATGTGAAAATGGAGCAGTGCAGTTTTATCAACACTTGCTCAGTTGGCCCTGAAGGTAGAATCGAAGTGCTGAGCATGATTAAGCATCCAGGGAACAAAATTAGCCTTGATACCAGCACATAAACCACTGCTCAGACTAGAGAAACAGGATGCATGTGGATGGTTACTAAATCTGTGAGAATTACTGAAGTGTCAGAAAAAGCTGCCTTTTCTCTGTGGTTAACAAGGTCTTAATGTTTTTATTGATCTTCTTTTACCATTTATTAAAAGATCATTTTCTTGCTCTTGTAAGTGTGCTGAATGTACGAAGTGATATCACAGCTTCAGAAATTATGCAACTTTGATCAATGCACTTACCCCCAGTACCAACTGAACCCTAAATTAAATGTTAAATAGAAAAGTAGAATTACAGAAACACACAAACAGTTCTCACCTGTTTGGAATCCACCTCTATGTCAGCAACATAGTTTTCAAAAACAGTGGGGACGTAGACCTCTGGGAACTGGTCCTTGCTGAAGACAATAAGAAGACAGGTCTTCCCACAGGCTCCATCACCCACTATCACCAGCTTCTTACGGAGGGCTGCCATCCCTGTTGGGTGACACAGAAGAATGGGTTAGCATCATAGTCACAAAAAAATGAAAAATATATAAGCCTCTAAATGGCATCAGCTTGAATCGACTTTACTCAGTGGTTTTGGTTTTCCATCAGGGATAGTGTCAAGTACCTGGAACAGTTTTCACTGTACTGAAATGGAAATGGAATGAAAAACGAGGCAGGTAGTAACCAAACCATGCAGTTGCTTTCATGAAACTAAGATTTCATAGTTATGTTGTATTTTTTTCCATTATTTAATATTAGTGCTTTGATGTAATGTGGTACTACTACTCAATGGTGACTCAGTGTTTCCCATTGAAAAGTTGGTTAATTTTTAAGAGCATTTTTAATATGAATAACTCGTTATAAACTTGAGTTAATCCAGTGCTGTCAAGTTGGGATGCAACTAACGATTATTTCTATCGTCAACTAGTCAGTGACTATTGGTTGATTACTCAGGAGCTTTTTTCTTGCTCCCACAATTACCTGATGGGTCATATTATTACTTTGTGATGTAAGTATTATATTAAGTAATTATGCAACAAAATAAGTATCATTGTTATTTTTTATCATTGTTTACCTCCTATATTTGGCCATGCTCTTTCAAACTAAAAATGTGCTGTTTTGATTATAACTATAGCCAAACATTTCTCATGCTCTAAGCATAACTATTAACTAACTTAACGTAGATGATTTTGTTTAGATGTGATGCCTGGTAACCACAGTTTGTGTATCAATATGATCTGACTTTGAGAGAGACATTGTTTATGATTTGTGAATGTTATGTTCAAAGCTCCTTCTCCTTTAATGCTTGTGCAGTACTGACATACTCAAATACTCAAGGGTCGCTAAATAAATAATAATATAAGATCCTTTCACACAAGTTTGTTCAACTGTAGCTGAGTAAGGGCAGAGTGTAGATAACTAAGACTGAGTTTGAGTAATGTTGTCACATACAGAACACTAAAACGTGATCTTTGACAGAAATAAATAGCAGGAAAAATGTTTTAACTGTGTGAGCAACACCTGCCCTGTCTCCACGCTAGGGCTGAACGATATGGACAAAATTTCATATCTTGATATTCATGCCAGATAATTCAATTTCGATATGATACGATACGACTATGGGTTTGGTGAAAACCAAGCATTTTTCAGAAAAATAAAAACATCATAATACAAAAGAATGTGGAAAGTGCAGTTTTAGCGCGGGGGAAATCTATATTGTTTATATTGTTGCTTTTCGATATCAATATCTTGAATGTTCATATCTCGATATCGATACGATAACGATATATTGTTCAGCCCTAGTCCACGCTGCTGAATATGAGGAAAGTGCTTGTGTCTGCCTGCAGCAGCTGAAGATGGGGACAGGGTTAGCCACAGTTTTAACCCCATTATTTCTGCAACTTCAACCATGGAGCAGACAAATAATCTATTTTATGGTTCTGGACATGATGAAGAATTGTACGAAAATGTTTAAATTCTTCAATGTCAGTGTAGAGGTTGAAATATGCTAAGAGGACGAAGGTTTAAGATGCAGTAGCATTACAGCAGCTATGTTGTCTTCTCCTGATGCACTGTGCTTCTGTTTGTAATTTAATGACTATCCAATGATGAAATCTGTCATTGACTTTATATGTTGTTGACTTCTATCGATTACATTAACAATTTGTCTTATCCCTACTGTCAGGGGAGATAGATTGTCTAACAAGTTGTAATTAGCCAAAGGAATGGTAAATCTGTTAGCCCATTTACAGCAATGTCAGCTATGGTTAGCATCAAGCAAAATTCAGAGGTTTATCTCAGCCCATCAGCCCATAACAAGAGCAGGTACCAATGAATGTTTGGCGATTGTTGGTCAAAAATACTGCAGAAAACCTGCTAAAAAAAGAGGTATGCTAATACCTTGCATGTAATCTTCAAGTCAAAAACACACAGCAGTGACAGCAACTCATTTAATCAGGACAGCAGCTACCAGAAACTAACACTTCGCCCGATTCCAGTGACAGGTTTAAGTCAAGACACAAGAGAAGTGCTGGTACAGGTGTGAGAGAAAAAGCTTGACAAACTAAGGGGAAGTAAAGGTAAATGTGCTTTAGTGTTACAGGCTTAGAGCAGTGTAGATCACAACATGTTAGGAAAGTCTTAAGACAGTGGGACCAAACAGAAACTTGATGTAAGTGCTAGGAACTTTCTATTCTATTCGACCTGCAACTTCTGGAAGTCATTATTCTATTGCAATTCAGAAAATAACAATTACAAATTACCAAAAACAAATAATGAAAAACTATAAATCAAGATGTTTCCTATTGAACGTGAAAAGGTAGAATATCAGAGAGACTACTGTCCATGGAAAAAGAGCGGAGGCACAACTGCTGCACTGCTCATGTGGACTTTATACACTTACTATGGCCGCCTAACAGAAACATCTACATCATATCTGTGAAGAGTTGTTTTCTCATTGATGTAAGCAGCTGTAGAACCTCAATCACTTTTCTCTATCCTGCCATCTCCATCACCGTGACTCAGCTGGAGCCATGGTGAAGAGATGACACCTTTTCTGTTCTTTGTGAATCCATCTTCTTAGCTGCAGGTTTCATCTGCAGCATATCAAGAAGTGTAATTTCACTACATGTCCAACGGTACCACATTTCCAATATCATTTGTGCCCCCTGACCATGGATGAGGGATTATTTTTACATTATAAATCAATCTGTTGAAGTGCATATTGCTGAAAATAGCAAATGCTGCTATAATTTTTCACCACATTTCACAGAATTTATCAGAAGATTGTCTTTTCTCTAAAACAGTCATTTTTCTTTAGCCGTGAGTTCTCGGTTTTTGTTGTTTTTTGTTGACTCTCCAGTTTATGTACTACCTGCATTCTCAGCATCTTTCAGCTGTACATTTTCTTCACCTTCTAGCAGTGAGTTCAATGCTTCTCTCACCCTTTTCCAAACCACACAGTGAATTTACAGCGTCTCCACAGAAGTTCTTCTGATGTATGAATTAGAGATGCATGATTTTGGATTTTTACATGCTGATATCTTTCAAGTCATTACACCCAATACTGCTACCAATATTTTTGTCACAAATAAAGCAGTCTCCAGCTTGCACTGTATCAGTTAAGATGTGGCAGAAACAAATGGGAAACAAGAAAAAACATTTCACTCTCCAGAAATGATACTGTTTACTTTTTGTCTTAGACATGCAATGATAATAAGGTGCCAATATTTCAGACAGTATAAGGAATATGTATGATATGTGTGGCTGATAAATCGGCTACTAACATTAGCAGAAATGTTCATATCAGCAGTAACCAATACTTACATTTTCGTACTGATAATATAATGCATCTTTAGTATTATATTGTCAAACTATAAACAAGTTAATACAATCAACGTAGCTGTCACAGTAAGAGTGTGTTTGGGTTGCCAGGGAGAGAAGTTGAGTTGGTTAAGAGAAAAGAAATGAGCTAAAGTGGAGGACATTGTTGATAAATAAAACTGTTATGAAATGTCAGTTGTATGAAATGGTTTGGGTACGGCTGGAAAATATGTCAGTGGTTGATGCCAACTAAACCTAACATCTCTTTCATCCCCTGAAAAAGTTACCATTCCAGTGACAACATGCAGAGTATGAAATGAGGGCTCATGATGCTGCAGCCATTTAACAATCATCTACAATGTTTGGGGTAAAGTCGTGGCCTGTCTGATGTTGTCATATCACTATTGCTTTCTTTAGCCTGTGGGAGCCTTTTAATGTTTAGGAGTAAGAAACACATTTAGAGCTGTATATTGTGAATGCATTTTATTTGTTTTGATAATTTTTTTTACCAATTAAACCTTTGCTGAATAAAGGTTCCAGTTAATGTTATATTATTTGAACTGGATCAACAGTGAAAGATTGTGATCATCAAAATTGATCTAAATGGGGAAAAACTTTGCAAGCATATTTAGCCATATGCCCCAGCCCTATTATACAGTACTGTATTTCAAGTGTTCAGTCTAAATGGTAAATTATTATCATATTATCATTAAATGCCAAAATATACTGATAACTGTACAGTTCCATGACAAAAACACAAGTCCCTTAAAATCCAAAAATTGTTACCATGGTATAACAGGTTAAAATATCATTAAATAAGTATTAAAATGTGTCCACTTTTAGTTACATCAGTACAGAAAAAAAAGTAAATGTACTTTTTGTATCAACACTCATCTAAAAATCGTTTAAATTTTTTGTCCATATCATCTAGCCACACAGTGTACCTGCTCTGTAACTCACATCAAGTCAGAAATATGATTACTGATCACAAAAGTGATTTTTCTTGTCAATTACTGCTCACAAATAAACAGTAACTTCAATTCCAGTGCCTTTTTGCCCCCAGCCTTGTCAGTTTCTGACCCTGAAATGCACTGAAGCAGTGTGAGGTGCAGCAGGCATCCTAGAAACGGTAGATGAATACTCTAAGTAGGACAGCTGTGTCAAAAAAGATTAAACCATTCCCTTCATGACTTGAGTAAAAAAGAAAAGACAAAAATGGGGGCAGCTGTAGCCTCGAGGTAGGAGGGTCTGCGACAGACATTTGCAACGTCTGACCAGCGGGTTAAACTGGTGGATAAAATTGTGCCCCCCTTTTAATAAAATTTGCCTCAGTGCTTATGAGCAGGTATTTTAACCCCTTTAACGTGACTGTTTTGGTACTGAGACTGCTAATCTTCATTCTTGGCAACAATGTTGGCATCAGATTTTCAAACTCCGGGTTGGTATGTAAAAAATGTCTTTGGCAAAGAGATGCAGGAAACGTTTAACCAGGGCACATGTGAGACAAAACACAAAAAGGAGGGGTCCGATATGCAGGCAAAAAAACAGGAAAATCACCATTAAGAGCAGACTGTTGTGTCTGAGCCCTGAACTGACTGAACTCTGATTTCCAAAGAGGGGGGTGACATACAATTGTTGAAACACAGCCCTCACTGATGAGAGTATTAATGCAGTCTAATAATGACTGTGACTGTGACCAAGTGATCGATCATTTTGGGTTAATCAAAGTGGCCAGGGATAAACCCACAGTGATTTATCCATGCCCTTGGGCATCAACCATGCAAGTACCACTTGACTCTCATGTCCAGCCCATGCGTGATGATGTGTGAGGCTAGAAAACTGATAATCCCTCCACAGAATTAGGAACTAGGGAAAAATCTTCCAATAACTTTTTCAGAAGAAGAGAATCCAGTGCTTGTACTGTTTTACTCTGTGGCTGAAGGACCAGATATAAAATATCTTTCAAAAGATATTAAGTTTAAACAAGTATCCACTAATCCTGCCATGATGAAATGTGTTTGTGGGTTGTGAAGACAGATGTTTAACTACACAACCTATCCATTGAGCGAGTCTATTGCTGTTACTAGTGGCATATTGCCTCATATGTCAGCTGTGAAATGGGTAGACAAGCAACAAAGTGTTAACGATCGGCAGCTACTTCTCCAGCTCATATAGTTAAGTGACATGTGAACTGACAAGTCTAGGTTGGTGAGCTCCTGTTTCAGTTTCAAGCTACTGTCACACCAGTAAACAAGGAATTGAACATTGTTAGAAGTGTGACAAACCGGTCTACCTGTGAGGTCTTATGAATAAGAATGTTACTTCAACAGTTTACTCCTGTCGTCCCACCACTTTTAGAAGCCACTGCCTGAGCAGTGGGCAGGAGCCAAATACGGCATTGGTTAAAAGAAAACACTAATACCGCTTTCACACTAAAATTAGTGGGTCAATGCGGGTTTTTTCAACGCGGGTTAACCCGCTAACAATTGGCAAGTGACTCCTTTCCCACTGCAAGCAGACCCGGGTCTAATTGGCAGCAGATGACCTGTGTGATTTTTTTTCCTCAGGTGCGTGAAGCTGATTTCACCACGTTGATGACATCATCAGCACGCCGAAACATGACCATGTAAACAATGGATAGGAGCATGTAAGCCGTGGACACGGCGGTCAACTGGTTTCTGGACTTTGTACTTTTGCCCCTCTTTAAAATATACAAAATAGGGTGTGGACTGAACGACATTCGAGCGCTGATGATACAAACGTGGATGGAATTCATTGCTGAGACGACAAAGAGTCACGTAAGTTACAGGCGGAGGGGACGGGCGCGATGTTATGCCGTGGGCAGGTTACGCCGATATCATCTGTAAATTAGCAGGGTTGACCCGGGTGTGATGGTCCCACTGGAGCCGATCGGAGGCGAGCCGCTAAAAAACCATGTCGCTTGCAGGGTCAGTCGACCTGGGACGAAATGCCTATTAGAGCCTTTCAAACTGCCGACAGGTGCCGACTGTTACTGGGTTTAAACGGGTTTTTGGCCAGTCTGAAAGGGGTATAATATTCAGCCTCTGGTGGCTTTAACAGCTTTTCTCCAAACTCGGTCTCAGAGGATCGTGCCAAGATGACAACAATTTCTTTTTTATGGATATTGTTTAGGTGGTTTAGAAAAAAGTTTGAAATGTCAGGGTACACAAAATTTCTTCAAGTGCTTCCACATGTCTACAAATTCAGGAACGTTCCACGTTGGTATGTGTTTGTCTAATACCTTAACAATTTTCCATAGATTTCAATGAACAACAAGGGTCATTTCATTCTTGAAGCATTAACTTTCATGATGGCAGCAGTGCAAGTGTGTTTTCATTTCAGCAAGCATGTTATCAAGTCGGAGGCTTCAGACTGCCAGCATGAGCTGCACTTCTCCCACTCAGAAAATTTTGAGAATAGGAGCCTCACTTATTTTTCTCCATAAGACGCATAAGTCTTTCAGACAATACAGACAGGAAAATTTTAAAAAGAGAGCCACAATTGTCATAATCTTCCTGGTGTGCATGTCCACAATGTTAAAATTTGTCACAGAAAAGACAAAAACTGTTCAATCACACTTCATGCATATGCCTCCAAAAGTTAAGTTCAGTTTGCAACCTGTTTGTCAGAATGTGTTCAGTCTACAGGTCTCCCTGGTCCAATCAATTGACCAAGTCACTTGTGAGGTGATTTACTGAGGGTCTTCGTAAACTCTCTCTAGAAGTTCATTATTGGGGTGACAATGCATAGGGAGAAATAGAGCTTGACTGCAGGGAGATGTAGACACAATGTACAACAAATGCACCTGGTACAAAAACCATGGCGTTCTTGGCTGGCATGTGCACCAGCCTCACACATTCAGTGTGAACCCGTCATAAATCATTGTTTGGGCTGTGTGTAAATGGCTCTAAATGGCTGGTTCTTTAAGAGATTTTATGGCCAAAAAATGTGAAGTGACAGATGCACTTCTTTAGTCAATAATAACCGTGGCAGAACCAAGATACATATGCGAATCTCTGCCTACCTGCACTCTTGCCAATGATTAACTTTGAAATAAAATGTAGAGATGGACAAACAACAGACAAGAAGAGACAATACAATCCCAAGAGAATCAAATTAACTTGGACTTCTGGATAAGAACAGAAAGAAACACTGAGATAAATGGATGTTTGGTTCACACTTCACACACACAGCAGCTTTTAGAAACTGCTCATTTTGACAAAGCAGGTCTTTGTATTATCTAACCTCCTAATTAAATGGATATTATTGTTTTAACAAAGATATCACTTGTTTCATAAAATGTCTGCCTATGACTTAGTTAAGAATCAATTCAAGTTAGGATAGCCGGCCAGTCTTTCAAGCCCACAGATGTTAGCAGCATTTAGTTTTCATCAAACATGATTCTAATCTGTGACATTTATGACTCTCAGTTTAGTTTTAACATGAACACTATCTATTGCATGTTTCGTTGTATGACACAGCTATAAATGCATTATTAAAAAAGTTTCTGTGTGCTTGATGATTCATAATTCAGCCCTTTAGAAAACCCCACAGAAGCATTCAAACGCCTGCCTGTGTTCATGCCAGGAAATACCCCACGCAGCCCTCAGTGTGGAAAATTAGCCCCGGCTTATGGATGGTTGACTGACTGCTGGCTGATGAATATTTCAGTTTCTGACAGAAACTTGGCTGGGGTTCTTATTTTACCTTCCCATATGCATTTCTGGGCAGCTTAAATAAAAAGTTCCATTACTCAAAAAAACATGCTCAATCATTTCTAGATATGCAACAGACACATCAGAAAATAGTACTTCATAGAAAGTTTTATATGTTGATGAATCTTAATACAGTAGTCAGTCACAGGGCTCACTCATACGGACCCATCTGCCCTTTAACATGCAAAACCACAATTTTCCCTCCTCCTCAGTTCACTATGGGTCTACGCTTACAGTGTTCCAGTCACTGCTGCGCTTTAGAGTCGAGTCAAGTCAAGACAGCGGAGTCAGCAGAGACCAAAGCAGAAGTCATGGATGCAGATTTGTGGATTATTATGGGTGATTTTAGCCCCCCGTACACTCCTCCTTTAAGAAAGATCATTGATAAGGAGGTGCAGTTGAAGCACAGTTGCATGGCCCACATGTGATGGTGCTCATGCATGACTGCATCCATGCAAAAGCATGCCACTACAATCTGTGCCAGAGCAGGGAGGATCATGGTGCATGAACACAGTACAACTCTGACACACATGAACTGGACTTTGGGGGTAAAACTTGGACAGATACACCTAATGTGAGACCTCAGTGAGAGTGTCAATGGTGTAGTGCTTAGTCCAAGATCTTAAATTTAAAGACAACAAGATTGATCATATTGGTAATCAAAGCATCAAGTCGTCCGACCTTCACACAGAATAACCCTGGGGGGGAAATCTCACAATTTCCATACTAATTAACGGAAACTCAGAATTTTCAGTGAACAGATGTTACAAGATTACAACCATGACCCACTTGTTGTTACACCAGTTTAAGACAATCTGGTGGTTTGAATATAAGAACCCTCAAGACCATAATGAGCATTTCTGTGCAAAAATATTCAGAAAATAGAAATTGCTGAAACTGATGAACCATTAGGATAAAGCTGACAAAAGTAAATCCAGACATTGAACCAAAAACATAATGTATGATCAATATCAACCTAGAACATTTCTATCACACTTGATAGGATCATCTCACTGGCATAAAAGATGACAAAAACCAATGAATATTGTTTTTTTTGGCTATATTTATTGGCTGGTCATTCTATGTAACCAATTGTC
Organism: Cetoscarus ocellatus; assembly: GCA_037902135.1. Classification (NCBI taxonomy): domain Eukaryota; kingdom Metazoa; phylum Chordata; class Actinopteri; order Labriformes; family Labridae; genus Cetoscarus; species Cetoscarus ocellatus. The sequence continues at coordinate 743,012 of JBAMNC010000443.1, forward strand.
AGTCACTGTCATTTCCAGTCATTACACCATAGAGGGTGATAAATTTGAGTTACAGGCCTCTATGGTGGCAGACAGTGTGTAAAACCTGCAATAAAGACTGCCTACAAGGTCCTTAACATCAGGTGCTGCGTCGGGAGCTATCGTGTCTTCAGGTTTACTGCACACCACCTTCGAGGATCCAATGGAATAGTGAAATTTACTCAACTATATTTCATACTTATTAACCGAAATGCTGAGCTAGTTCCTGTACAATTCATAACTTGTGATTGTAAACTATTTCTGTAAGAGTTTAGTCTAATATTTTCACTCAAAGTTTGCATGAAAGATGATGTTAGACATATTTTAGCTTAACGATTGCCTACAGTTGAATATTAGCCCTAATTATTTTTCTACAGTTTTTACAACTGGATTAAATGCCAGCTACCAAGAATTATTTGTAAATGTCACTAACTCCGGGGGATGCTAGTTTGGCGGAGTGGGTAGCAACTATGCACATACCATGGATGAGAGCTCTTGGCCTGTTTGAGCAACCCAGATACAATTCCAGCCTAATGCCTAATTTGCATCTCTTTCCTCCTCTCTCCCCTTTTCTGAATATATCCAGTCTCTCCAGCAACAATAAAGGCCAAAAATATCTTTAAAAATGTAAACTATGAGTGCTCTAAGAGCACAAACCTCTGCCAACATTTCAGGGGAGTCAGACAAAAATGTGTAAAACTGCTCGCTCTCCCTCTCTCTCTCTCACAATGTTAACAACCAGGCAGAAATATTTCTAGTTGGAACTTGAACACCACTCTACCTTTGCCCTCAGTGGTCAAATAGCTTAAATTCTAAATTTTACCATGGACACAGGGTAAAGGTAAAAGAAAACACAAGACACAGAAAGACAGCACAATGTAAAAAAAAGTTTATCCATTTAAAATATGAAATACATCTCTCTCCCTTTCTAAACAAGTATATAGATCAACCTTTGACTACAAAGAAGTCTCTGTCTTTTAACCATTGACTGGTATGAAACTGTACAACATCTGTTGCTAGACAGGTCTAAGATGACTTTATTGGCATGGGCATTAAGTCAGATAATATGTTTATCCACAGGATTTCATACACTATATGGAGATAACAGTTACAAACATTTCAGTTATACTGCACCATCCAACTCCCTTCAATAATCTCTTCAAAGCATCATTACTACTTGTGCCTTCAACATGCCTTCTTTCTTATGGTATGTCCATTTGTGTACAATACACAGAGACCTCACAGCATCTTAACACACAGTTAAAACATAAATAGCAATTGAAAATGAGCTGGTGCAATGTGTGGTCTACTGGCCAACATGGAAAACATGAAGGAAAAGTTGTAGTCTTGCCTGTAAAAGCTCCCACTGTCAAGTCAAACATTGTTTTTTTAAGCAGCTCGCCACTGGGTGGGTCACCAGAAAGATGGCGTCATCACAGAGGCAACAGATGGCCAGTGTGTCCGCAGTGGAAGAATGGGTGGGTGGCCCCATTGAAAACTAACACCAAGCCACTTATACCCTACGTACAACTTCTCATTGTGCATAACAGTATTACAAAAATGTTAAAACTTCAAAAATTCCTACAAGTTGAGACTGTGTACTTCTTGATCACTGATGTATTAAACAGGCCACTACGTGAAAAAGTGAAGAATTACGGGAAAAAATGTGCATCATTGTGGTAATAAAGATTTATAAGTGAAATCTACTTCTTGTCGATGTTTAAGTGTCGCTAAACGGTTAGAGAAGCCGCCTGTGATACGGATCCATGGATTACCGTGTTAAATGGTGACTTTAGCCGTATGCGTTAGTGACTGTCGTTGTTACAGCAACCGTTTAAAATAAAGTATTCCCTCTGCCAAGTATTTCGTGGTAATGTCATGATATACTCATTAATGTAGTTTTCAAGAGAGACAAACACAGCGTCAGTAGTTGAGACACCAAACGTTGTAACATCTAGTATAGCTACGACAACCGCGGACGCATGGCTGGAAGAAATCAGCTAAAACGGTCACTCTTCACTCCGTAACACCCAGCTTCGTTGAACCAAGTCAAGAAAAGAGTCTCATTGTCAGGCTGTGGATGGAGCACGAGCGTTAATCCTGACCGACGGTTAAATTCAGTTTTAGGAGTATAAGAAGTTTACAAGCACACCACCATGTTGTTTAACCGAGCGGTTTCGGCCAAAGGGCTCTCTTGAGCATATAAAGAGAATTTTCCCCCAGAGCCCAACTGACTGGCAACAGCGGAAGCGCCGCAGATACTGAGGTCGGTTTCGGGAAAACGCTAACTTAGCATGCCGTTAGCCTGCCTCGCTAGCTTTTAGCTTCCACACCAGGGCCTCACGAAGCTTTGAGTAACTTTTAAAATATCATTATGAACTGGTAAACTGAAAAAATAACAAAGAAGTCATGCGCCGCATTTGTCTGGTTTAAGAGAAAGTAGTTTACCTGTAGTTTATGTCGTATGAGGAGGATTCTTCAGTGTTTCCCAGAGTAGAGTTGCTCCTGCCGAACAGTCGCCTCGCTCGCTGTTCACCTCCCGTCTCGAGCTGATACAATGAATCACTTCACGGGAGCGCGCGACCGGCGTCTATAGTTTTTACTGGGGGAGGGGTGACGGGCACGAGCCTAGGAGCCACACCTGCGCGGGCACGAGATATAACACCAAGACCAGAGAGCCGGTTTATGGAGATGTTACTGTAATTTAAGTTTAGTTACGTCAGGCTATGAACACTAACTATTTTTGGAGCTAGTATTTAAAACAGACTGGATCTGATCATCACCATGTGCGTTTTAACTCGTAGTAGAGTGTAAAACGCAAACGTATCAGTTTCTTGATATTTTTTATTTAAATTATACATTTTGACACGAGAAAACGTCGATTTGCGGACATGTTATTTTAAAACTAATTTTTGAGAAAAGACAAAAATTTGTAACCTGGCACAGTAGATGAACTGTTTCACAAATCCAGGAGATATTTTTTGTGTTTTATTATGTACATTGTTAAGAAGTGTCCTACTGATCATATTGGATTGTTGTTCTTTCTGGTGCTTTTTATTTATGATTTTGCTTTTGTTTTGTAATTGAAGTGCTGTCCTTTATTTATTAATGAAATAAACTTTGAAAGAATAAAAAGAAGAACATCAGATCAGAAATACTTTGTTAATCCCCAAGGGAAAAAGTGGTTGTTTTAGTTGCTTGTATACACAGTAAAGAGGTAAGAAATGAAGAAACAGACATTAAAATAAGATACAAGTGAAATTCACAGTTTTCAGGGTTTGAAAGACAAAGTGAAATTAAGTTAAGAGTGATGAGTTTTTAGGTCTGTTGGCCACAGGCAGGAAAGACATTGAGCTTTGTGCACCTAGAGGGTTTTTGTAAGAAGGATCCTTTTGGGAAGCATCCCATAGAAACTGATAGGGAAGGGCAGGGATTTTCAAAAAAAAATAGAGGGCAATTGCATTAGTGTTTTGTCTGTCACATTTATTTTGAGCAAGTCAGAGGCTAAAGGTTGCTTCTCACTTTTGGCACAACTAAACCAGACTTACAAAACTGCCTCTTCGTCTTTAAAAGGACCATCATTTTAGTATTCAACAAAAGCTTTTTTTAATCCTGAAAAGATATACTTTCTGATCTTTTTCTCAGATTTTTGACTCAAAACCCCTTTCTGCTGCCCCAATTTACCTACTCTTTCATATCATCCAGAAATTCATGGTATTGGGTTTAAACACAGCAAACCCAAATGTCTGAACAGTAAACAAAAGTTTGATCACATGGCTTTTATATTTGGACGTTTTTGAGGATTAAAGTCCTCATTTGGGGTCAGTTTCATCATCCATCCACCCCATTGTAAACTCTTAACCAGTATGTAAGACACACTGTTGTTTTTTGGGATAATTTACATTAATTGTATTATTTTCTTAATTGGATATCATTCATCATGTTTCAGGTTTGACACATTTTGGCAACTTGAACTTTTCTAAGGTGCCGATGAGCCGCAGTGGCCCTGCAAAGTCATCATACTGCTCCACCTGGCGGCCATTTTAGGCAACTCATCAATTTAGATCTGAGTGACATCCAGCATGTCCTTCATGCAGAAAAGTAGTTAAACAAGGATGATATTTGAATGTACTCTGCTATTGTAGCATATCATTGCACTCTTGACACATTCAAATGTTTATTTTACTAAATATTACTTCATCATTTCCAAATTTTAGCAAAGTATAATGATTTTCTGTAACTATTAAGTGTTTAGGTCTAAGTAATCTAATAATTCACCACCCATTTTAGGGGGATGTCAATACATTTTGTGTTTAATATCATATTTCTTCTTCTCTTTTGATTTTATATTAATATGTTTCATAAGGTCTCATCTTAGCTCAAAGTCATGTCTGTTCACGCTTTAATGCTATGGTTTATTTAAACTCTGTAAAGTACTTTTCAGTGTTATATTTACAGTTTATTCTCTATAAAAGTTAATCATATTGCATGAATGTTATAGGTAAGTTATAGGTGCAGTGGGTATTCTGTATATTCAGATATAGTTTATTACTGCTGCAACCAACAGTTTGGTTACTTGATGGCAATGAAACTGCCCCACCCCCTCCGATATGAGAAAGAAATGAGGAGATAAGATTTTTAAAGGACTTCATACATGCACTTAGAAGAAAAGGTGGGAAAAAATGAGAATGAAGTTGGAGTAGGCCCACAATTTGGTAAGTTAAGTTAAATTTTGAGAAAAAATTGAACTATCCAGAGGTTCAATACATTTTCAAGAATAATAGAGATATGCTAAAAATGTGACCTTGCATTAAAATCTAATTATTGGCATTTTGACTGTATGATTCAAAGTACAAGACAACTTTCCACAACACTTTGACTTTGTCCTGTCACTTAGACTTAAACTTCAGATTAATACCATTTTGGACAGTGCTTCTGTGAAAATAACAATCTTCTTCCAATTGTTTTCCTTTCTTATTCCTGACCAATATACTTTTCATACCAAATTCACTGCAGTAAATTAAAGACATTTACTCCTTGCTGCTTGTTCCCCAGTCCACCTTACCTTACAGTATGTTCCCTCCTTTTTAAATCAAATATGGTGAGGAAGTGATATTTTAGGAACAACTTAATTCAGCGGAGTAATTTCAACAAGTCAATCAAGGGTTAAAACATTAGCAACATTAACTAATTAGAAAAAGCCATGTACAGAGGGGAGGGACGTTTTGGAGACAAAAGAAATGACTCTTGTCCCCAAGTTAAGCCAAATGATCCAGATCACTAAAAAAGGTTAAATTCCCATCACTGCTTTCTATAATACTTGTAAATTACTCCTATTTGACTAGCTCTGTCCTTATTTAACTGTGAAGACATGTCCAGGCAATGCTTTGGTCAAGCTGCCACCATCACAGAGCTAACCTTTATGTGCTAAGGGGTAGATTCACAAGTGCACCTATTTAGTTACTGCAGAGAATGCCACAAAACCAAAGATACAAAAAGTGAACCTCTCGATTTAATGTCATACAATCTTCTTTTATTTCATACAGAGATAAAGAAATATATCTGAAAACAAACAAAAGTCTGTGTAACAGCCACAGTACAGAGAGAGAGAGACGTGGTAATTAAGAACAAGGTCTGTTGGTGCAAAAACATAGGGGCAGATATGGAAAATGGGAAAAAAAAGTCAAACTGTTAAAAATAAAAAATGTTGATGTTCAGGTCATGTCAAGCTTTGTGTGCAGGATTAGAAAACAGAACTCAGAAAACCAAATTTCACCTCATGGCAGGAAGCAACCTTCATCTACAAATCTTACAGGCTGGAGTTACAAGTGACAGGTTGGTGGTTCATTTGTTGTCTGGTAGAGTAGAAAGATCTATGATCCAAGCAGGTAATCCCATTATAATGAAATCTTTTTTGCATTTGTTTATTCACTTCAAAGATTTGGCAGCTAACAAACCAACAGAGAGCACTAACATCTTTCAGTGCTGCAGCTTTTCTCGCTTAACTCATGTAAACTGGCATATTTCAATAGAGAAGTATGTGATTTAATAATCTCTATTTTAGGAAGCTTCAAACCAAACCACGTGGATTCACAGAGAAGAAAACAGAGAAAACAGGGCTGGTGTGGAGGTTTGGCCTCATATCAGGTCTGTCGAAATCAATTTCAAACATCAGACTGTAAACTGCAGCACTCCTACACCTCTTCCACTGATCAAATTACACAACTTGACCAGATTACACAACTTCAGTTATTTCAAGGAGCTCATGTTAAGATGTGTTTTTCTGCATTGCTGGTTTTTATTCTTTAATGTAGACCTAGCTGTGCTGGCAGCTAAGCAAAATTAAAATTACTGTAACGCTTTAGTTAAGGATCCACAAGTTATCATAAAGTCATGCATGTTTTTATGAGGTATGTATTCACAGTCATTCTTGATTTCATACATTAATTAATACAACAACGAAGGGTTGTAAATGATGTTCATAATTTCTCTTTGTCAGTCTGACAGTATTTATAATCATGGTTACTTGAGCACTGCATTTTCACTTAAAGTTCAACCCATTTCAAATAAAGCATAGCTTTGACCTGTCTGTGACACTGTTAAACAAAAACCCTCATTAACTCATGAATCATGGCTTAAACACTTACATTAATGCATTACTTCATGTATAAAATCACAGGAGATACTGTTGTTGTATCGTCCTCAATAATATTTCATCACTGGCTCCCCACATGAATTTACAAAGATAATGTTAGAGATAAACAAAAAGAAAGCAGGCATGGAGAGAAGTTTAGCTAAAAATTAAAATTAATATAATCAACTAAAACTTAAAACAGCATCCCTCCACCTCTGCTCATGTTAAAATCTGATCTGCTGCATTGCTGATGTAGGCTGACTTATGCCAGATAAATTCCATGTCATGATCACTTCAGTGTCGCATCTTTATGACTTCTTGTTGGTCAACCCTGAAAACAAGCCGAGCTCTGATCTTTCAGTATTACTGTTAAATAGGGATACACATATTGGATTTTTGCTGACATCCAATATAGATATTTTTCGTCAAGAACGCAAAGTCTTTAATTTATAAAAATTGACCCGTGCTTTCTACGTGACAGTCTATTTGTGTGAAGAACAGATGAAAAACAAGAAAACAACATTTAACTCGTGAAAAAAATAAAACTCTTGATTTTTAAACATACACATTGAGTGATAATAAGGTGAAGCATAATGGTACATTTGTTTATTTTGCTGATATATGGCCGATATATAGGCAAAAATTTCAATATCCGCCAATATGGATATTGAAACAGTTAGGCCAATATCTGCCGATGCCAATATGGGACCGATAATATCGTGCATCCAGCTGTTAAATATCATGAACCTCAAGAAAACCCTTATTCACTTTTGAGTCATGATGAAAGACACACATCAGTTAATGAGTTAATAAATGTATAAAATCATTGTTATTTTATGTGCATTACTGACATCTCAATGATTACATGCATGAATTTAGAGTCACACTCACAGTCATTTTTGGGCCCTAAACACTGAACATTTACTGAAGGCCCCACAATGACATATGAATTTATTCATGAATTCATTATGACATTTCAGTGATGCACATGAAATTACAATAACTCGTGGCTTACTTTGACTTTATAAATTAATGCATTAACTGACGTGTTTGGATCATGACTCAAGAGTTGAAGTGATGCTCGTGATTTCTTCATTTAAACAGAAAGTCAGGGTGTTTTATTATCCAATCATTCTTGTCTCCATTTATTCATCTCCTCTCCAGTGTAACAAAAGCTGACCGTCCATCTAGAAGACGTATCAGACCAAAAACATACAAAAGCTTAACAACAGATTTCAGCACATCTATACAATGCTGTAACACCTGTTGCAACTTTATAACCACCCTGGTCAACAGACTAATAATTGATTACTGACAGAAAGTAAAATCGTTTTGTAAATATTTCTGTATGCCTTACAAAGCACTCCTCAACTTTTGTGAAAGATATCACTGTTAGCTGTTGAAACTTTGTGGAGGCCTTCAAAATATTGGCTTATAATAGTTAAAGAAAAATAGATTATTGACTAAACTAACTGTTACCTGTAAATAAAGATGGTTGTTATTGAAGTGTTACGCAAATTGTTTTAACAATTTACCTGAATGGGCAACATGGGATTTTACAATCGCACCACCTAAAACTGTCTGTTTTCATGTTTTAATGTATATCAGATCATTAAAGTCATGAAGAAGTAAAGCATGACTACAACACCTTGAATACAGCTGACTGGTCAGTTAAAATCCATGATCATTATTTGTTCATGAGTCAATGCATCAGTTTATGTATGAAGTCAGGCATAAAATAAAGTAAATATGAGAATCACTGAAATTTGATCATGAACTCACGCTTGAATTGCTGGTTATTCATTGATAATTTGTGGATCCTTAACTGAGGAATTATCCTCTTAACTACGGTGTTTCTCTGTAAAATAAAACTGGACCTGACACACGTCTGTTCTGACAGTTCTTGATTTTTTCAAACTTGCTTCAGTGCGTCTGACTTTTCAAATGTTTGTCTAGAGCTTGAATCTGAAAGACAGTGTCTTCGCTCACATTGTTCACTTGTTTATTAAAGATTAAAGAATGGCCCCATTCATTCAACACACAAGTATCATCTATCAGTTGAGAGTACAACAAATGAGCTGAAGAAAATGAGAAACACAGGAGAAAACACACAGTTTCATTTTTGAATATGGCTTTTCACTCCCTCGCACATCACATTTCCATCAGGTAAAGCAACAAACTTTGAGAGTTTGGAGACAGTCAGTGTGTCAACATGAGATTCCCAAATTGCTGTAATGTTCTGGCAGGCAAGAGCCCACTCAGGGCTCCGATACATTTCTTTGCTTTCTGCTTCATACACACTATTTTGGAGGTAAACATTAAGAAACTGTTTGGAGACATCAGCAGCACAGCTGCAGCTGAAACACTAAAACTAAACCTGTGGGCCGAAGGTTTCCACAGCGCAGCCCAATAATCAGCCTTACATAACCTTGCATTTTTATCATTCTTTCCTTTTGATAAACTCCATTTCCCACACAACCAGCATATAAATACATCAATGGGTGCAACGTTTCAGGGCATTTGAAAGAGATTTTTTGATTAACAGGAAACTACTTTAATCTCAAATTTTATAACCATATCCGGTCTTTAACTCGGAAAATTACAAGACACTACTTCAGCCAAAGAGGAGTGGATTTCATTCCCAAAAGGCCATAATTTATGATAGATACACACCACAGATTGGTCGCTCTGTTTAGTGTTACAACTGGTTTGCCAAGTTTGAACGGTTTGTTAGCATGTTTACTCAGTCTGCTATGTGATAAGACTCAGCAAGGGCCCTGCATGTGTTATTTCTGTGCAAAACAAAACTGAAGTTCATGAAAAAGCCATCACTTCTCTGTATTAAGCATGACATTCTGTGTGCGAAACAAACATTAAGTAGTTTCCAAAATCTCCATTTGCAATGTTTTTGAGAGACGCTGCTGAGATAATGAGCAGGACCAATCAGACTAAAGAGGCTTCTCAGGTGAACACCGCATTTTGGATTTTCTCCTCTCAGGGAGCTGAAAATTATCTAATTCAGAAAAAATGAAAGAAATGCGACTAAAATTTCACAACTGGAAAAAACAGATTGTCAACACAGATATTATGATCTGAAATAATCAGTTTGTTCTTTCTGATGTTAAAAGACTAAGAAATGTGGGAGTTGTAGAGCAAATAGTTTGCATGATAGTGTAGAAAGAACATAGCCGGTGTTTGTAACAGGCTCCAAAAATGAACGAATCCCCGTACGTTTGGTCAAAACAGAGTTTAGGAGTGGTTCAAGACAATGTAACTGAGCTGTTTATCATCCTCTCTAGGAAGTTATTCATCACAGGCTCTACTCTCTCAGTGATTATAGAGGGAAGTATGCAACAAGCTGAAAAGATGTGAATAAGAAACTGTGAAGGATAACTACAGACCAGTGCAGGCTGCCAAAAATCCTTTATCCACGTGAGTCAGTGTCTGAGTAACAGCCTATCAAAGCTGAATCTGACACAGCTCAGGCAGAAACTTTGAAACTGTAACGTTGGAATCATTTAATTTTCTATTTTGGATAACTTAGAAAATCTCTGAATCTACACGCATGTACACATCGCTCCTCTGCATGTGTGAAAAATGACCGTTATGACAACAAGAGACCACTTTCTGCATTCACTGCACCAGGGCTGGGCAATATTAGAGTTTTTTTTAAATAAATTCTGATAATCTGCCAAGGTCGATACAATAATGTTTACAAAAGTGAAGTTTTTGCTGCGTTAAAATAATGTTATACATTTCTGACTTCACCTGGCTGTTGGTGAGTGCAGTGTTGAAAAAGGCCAGGCCTGATGTTTGGTAAAAAGGCTGTTTGCAGTAAGAATCTCTGACAGAACAGGGCAAATAAAAACAGTCTTTTGTAAATGTTTAAGCCAAAAGAGGAATAATCATGCTACTTAATTTATTTAATGGACATTTATCTCGTTATTAAAAATCCAATGAAACTAAAGCAGAAAAAGTCAAAGTTCCAAACACCCGATTATGGATGATTTATGAATTTTATTTATCAAAATTTAAAGGTGACCTCTTACGCTACATTAACTGCACAAAAACATGAGCAACTTTCAGTTTAACAAGGTTGTAAAATTCTCTGTAATATTAACTACCATGTGATTCAAAAAGAAAAAATCTCTATGTCATTTATGGTATTTTCATTTAAAGAATTGCTGTTACAAAAAAAATTTGAGGAACAAGCAGAGAGCTCCTTTTTCAAATGGTGCCACAACCAAATGCAAATTAGAAAGTGCTCTTTCACTTTTGGTCAAGAAACATGAATGAAGATGAGGAATTTTTAACTTTTTTAACCCTTGACTTTTCATCTTAAAGTACTGCAGTTTTAGTTTTCTTAAAACAGTGTATTTCAGATAATATAGAATCAGACAACCTTTATTTCACAGAAATGTTGGCATTACTTTTGTACAGTTTAGACAGTTTGCCTTTGATTTTTCAAATTTAAAAAACAAAAATCAATATATATATATTAAGAGTGTGGTTCTTCTTCTTGTTGCTGTTGTATCAAATAGGTTAAAACAAAGTTGCATTTTTGTTAGATTTTGATAGTGTGATAGCTGCTTATTATTTCTTTACAAAAAATATTTAAGATATACAGTAACTTACCATTCACCAAAAAAAAGTATTTGGATCTGATTTTTGGTCCATATCGCCCAGCCTTTAAATGCACCCTGAAAAGCTGAAAAGCTACTGCTGACTCTTGCATCGTTTCAGATTTTTCATGAAGGAAATGTGAAAGGTTACAGGATGACACAGGAGCAGAGAACTTAAAAAACATAACCAACTCATAAAACGAAAAGGTCTCATAATCATTGTCCATTTGTGTGTGTGTAACGCAGTAAACGTGCCATGTTAGTGCTCAAAAACAAAGTATTTGTTTTCTTTTATATTGTACAGAAGTTTTGAATTGACCCCCAAAGAAAGAACAGAACATTTCTGGATTGAAAGAATAACGGGGTTTTAAAAATGGGACATAGTCTTCACCTCTACCTGTTGCTCTAGAGACACCAGGCGGCAAACGAACCGGATCCAGAAAGTTTTCTTCCACTGTCACCTCTTCAGATCCGTACATTTAGTATCAAAGTTCATCAGCAGGAAAGACCTGCAGCAACTTCTCTCCTCTGATCCAGCAGTCGGTGCTGAGCTCTTACTTCTCATTCCTCCGGTGCCACATTTAGCTCGACATGTAAAACCAGAGCAAGAAAAGCTGATGTCATTCTTCAGCACGATTCAAAACAGTGTGTGGTGTCTGCATTTCATCAAGTATCAAAAACAGTCCAGTCTCTATCACAGACAGCTTTCTCCAGGCAGACCATCAGAGAACAATTAAGGCTGCTCCACAAAGAGTTCCAAAAAAGAAAATTGTACACCCATTTTGTTATTTATTTAGAAAGCAAAAGAGAGAGACACACGAAGCAGAGGACAGAGCCCTGCAGATGGGAGAAAGTTCAGAAAAGACAGAATTTTTGTAGAAGTTTGGTCTGATACAGGAAGGAAGAGAAGAAGTAAGTGTCCTGTTGCCCAAAGAGCATTTACAGCCTACATATCTGAACTGACAGCACTGTACAGTAAGACCCCACGGTGCTTACGATTACATTGACAGAGTGTTGAACTGCTGGAGGATGCTGCATGTTTGTATGTTTGATAGTGTGAGCCTAATCACTGTCACTGGATATATTTTTCTTTTTACTCGACAGGGGACTGAACATGTCAGTGTGCCTGCCTCTGACTGAGAACGTGTGTCTGTACATGTGGTTCTATTTGTTACGATCTAGACGGTGCATCCTCAAAGCTGATGATGCTGGACTCTGGGTGCGGGGCTGCACCTGTGGAGGCCCCTCCACCACTCTGTGACAATGACGATGTGGACGACGCGGGTACTCCTGCTGGTCTTGGCGTGGAGGTGGAGGGGTCGCGGCCCCCTGGGAGGAGCGGCTGTGTGTCGGTTCTGACCTCGTCTTCGTCATCATCCTCTTCATCGTCCATGCTGGGCCAGGCAGACTGGTCTTCCACGCGCTTCAGCCGCTCGTTCAAAGCCTTGAGGGCCAGCTGTCTGCAGAGGAAAGGAGGAAAGAGGTGGTTTAAATTAAAGTCGACATTTAAGAGAGAGTTTGTTCATCCTGTTTTAGTGATTCCATAACGTCACTGTACTGTAGCAAATGTACGCAACATGTGCCTTAAAACAGCCCCATAAGGAAGGAGTGGATCTAGTCATCTAGCCTACTATTACCTGTTGTCATTGGGTTCTGGGGTGCCCTGGGTTGGCTGCAGTGTTAAGTTGAGTTGAGTTGAGTTATTATTTTTGTCATAGTTTTCATCAACAACTTCTTCCCCCTGACGAAAACTAGACTATAACTGAAAAAAACAAGTGTACATTGACAAACACTGAAACTAGTGACATTTTTGTCAACAAATAAAAACTAAACTAAAATGTTTGACAGAGACTAAATCCAATCAGACCTAATTTCATCATGTAGAAAGTAGAGACAAGTTAGGAATCACAGCTACTTTGGTTGTAGGGAAAGGTTGGATGAGTTAAGAGGGACATCCAATCACAACTGCCTTTGCCTCATAGTGGTAGGATCCAAGTGTAAAACATGACTTCAGAAATTCAAGAAAACATAGAAAATGCTTTACACTTTACAATTCCTATTTTGGTTAACTAAATTTACAGTAGATTTCATCCACTAAAATGTTGTGAAATTTCATCAACTAAAACTAGACTAAAATTAAAACAATTTAGATGATTCAATCATGAGTAAAACTAAAAGGTATTTTAGGCAAAAAACTAAGACTAAATTAAAAAGTGCTGTCAAAATTAACACTGGTTGGCAGAGGGATTGGGTGTTTTTGGTTATTATTGTTATTATTATTGTGTTTGTCTATTTTCATCTTTTCATTGTTGCTCTGGGTTGGCGGGAGGGACTGGATGTTTTTTTTCTTTTTTAATTATTACTTTTATTATTATTATTATTATTATTATTATTATAATTATTATTATTATTATTGTTGTTGAGTATTGTCTATTTTTATCTATTCGTTTTGTCTATTGCTGTGTTATATACTGGTCTCCTTCGTATGATTTAAAATTGAATAAAAATGTGATCACAAAAAGACTCTCGGCATGTTTTTCTACCAATGGATCTGGAATTGACTCAACTTTTTGTTACTGAGGGGGTCAGCAAGTTTTCTTAATTTCCATGTAACAACAAAAATATTTTCTTTGTACTGTAGGGGTGTGAATGCTCCAATATGTCACAATTTAACTTGATTCTGAGCCACTAATAGTCCCACATTTAGAACTAATACACCGCTCCCTCTACATTCATTTTTATTCATCACTGGTATTAACTATCATTCCCAACTTATCTTGGTGAAATATGAATGAATCCACTGTGTTGTTTGAAAAAGTATTGACTTTTTACATTGTTACTTCAACATTAATTTCCAAGCAGACCTCTCATCCAGTGCCTAACAAAAACCAGCCTTTACAGAGGCTTTATTCACCTGACACGAATGCATGTGTTAATACAGATAGAGGGACATCGTGCCCTGAATGAGATGAGCAAACATTGGAGACAGAGACTTAATGAAGCTTTGACCAGTTTCTGAAAAGAAGACTGAACTACATTTGCTTGGTATAACCACACTGTGTATTTTGAGGCTGATGAATATATGCAGGCGTGTTAGTACAGTGAATCTAATCCAGACAGAAACCCTTACATTTAAATTTCATTTTCAGTATCGAGTTACACATGGGGACAAAAATGTACTGAATGAAAAAATGTATTGACAAAACAGTTCTCCAGTTGAGATTCTAATCAGTGCTGCAAATATGTGGCAGAGCAGTCACAAAGCTACCTGCTCTGGTAGTGAGGCAAAAAAAATGAGCTCAGAGGCACACCAAAGCGGTTAGTTTAGTAATTTTAGTTACTGACTGGACATAAATTATGACATTTGAAATGCTCACTGAACATAACATAACCTGAATGACAAAAGCATCAGCACTCGCAATCAAAGTCTTTGACTTTTATTAAAGATAATGCAGCAGGAACAAAACAAACGTGTTTCAGCCCGAGGCTTTCATCAGTGTTTTACTTTAAGAATAACAACAAAACCTGAAAGACAGCTCATAGTAATAAAAGGTCAAATAGGAATTTTCCAAAAGTTATGTGTGTGTCCCAAAAGTTTAAATTTAAGGGACTGTTGAAATGTGTAGCTCACAGTCTGTTTAAAGACAGCTTTTAGAATTGTATCTATTAATCTCAAGGAGAAGAAAAGGGAAAAGGGATGCACTAACTTATCAGAACAAAATCAATATCCACAGAGACTTGCCTAAAAAGTTAATAATCAGTATAACCAGACATAAAAATTTTGCTGAAATTTACAGACCATATTTTTGCCATAAATACAGAGATTAACACATTTACCATCCAATGTGCAATATGCAACAGCTGCACTAAAATGACAGCAACAGTATTTACCAAAATCATTTTTTATGTTTCTGTAATGGTCAATACATACATATACGGTAAAATATTATATATATATATGTATGTGTGTGTGTGTAATATATATATATATATATATATATATATTTTTTTTTTTTTTAACCTTTATATATGTGTTTTCAGTATCATACAGTTATAGAAAAATTGCATGAATAAGAACGTCAAGTACATCAGGTAACAATACAATTTTGCCAAACAGTGGTGTGCAAAATGCACTTACAAAATAACATGGAAAACTAAAATAATGAATAAAAACAAATACCCCCCCTTGAAGAAAACAAAAAACAAAACAAAACAAAACAAAACAAAACAAAACAAAACAAAACAAAACAAAACAAAACAAAACAAAACAAAACAAAACAAAACGCAGTATACATGCAATATCATATATGTATTGGAGTTCATGTCCCAGTAAATGGCAATTTCTTGACATATTAAAGAAAGTCCATGTCTTACGGTATCTATTTTGAGAACCTTGTAGGCTAGACCTTAAGTTTTCCATATGTAAGCACATCGTAACTTCTCTAACCCACTGAATGAAAGAAGGGGGCTGTGCATCTTTCCATTTCAAGAGTATAAACCTTCAGGCCAAAAGAGAGACGAAAGCAACTGAATTTGTCTGGTATGAAGTTATGCGATGCTGGTTTGGGAGAACACCAAATACTGCCATTACTGGATTAGGATCTATTCTTTAGTTACATGGGCTTCCTGAAATTGTATTTTTTTTAACAAAAAAACCAGAAAAAATAGTGAAGCACATTATTTCTTGTTTAGGATGTCAAATTAGGATGTCAATTATAGTTATTTACTTGCATTCATGAACAGAAAAATATAATTTTAGGTGCTGGATATTTTTCTTGATTAATTACTGACTTCTCAGAGAAGTCTGCTGAGCCAGCTCAAATTATGATATAAAAAGTTGAATTCAGTTTGAAATTCAAGTCAAGTTCGCTTTGGAGTCAAATGCTGAGGCTGCTACTTTGAAAATGCACCAAGGAAGAGACAGGAAATGAAAGTGAACTGAAGCAGTTGTCAGACACCTCAAGATTTTAAGTACTACAGACAGAAGGAAGACCGCTGCTGATCTTCAGGCAGAGATGAATGCTCCTAGAAACTCATGATCAGGGGTCATAAACTACATTTTTACAAGGGTTATTTTTGTCATGCGATGTTATTGGGGCCAGATTTTAAAAACAATTTGATAACGTGAATATTTAGACCTAGGAAACATACAGAGGCAGCCGCTCCAATTTTCCCCTTCTAGCCTTTAGGCATCCATTTCTCATCCTCTGAAAGACTGTCAGTACATTAAAGATAATTTCAGTCTGTGTGTGCTTAACTGTACGACTGCATTTCACATGAGGGATTATTGGTGATTAAGTTGTTTAACTACGTAAATGCTTTAATGAAGATGACCTTTTACTGTCACGAGAAAAGGAAAAAATAAAAATGACATGACGGCAAACTGAAGAGCTTGTCCATCAAAATGACGGACAGCAAAAGTCTGACACAGCCTCAGCATAATGGTTTAGCTCATCATCACTGAATTTCTACCTTTATCAATCAAATATGTAATTTATAAAGGAATAAAAGTGTTGTTTTTCTTGCTTCCAGTTCATTCAAAGGCTTGCATTTCGCTTCAGCTCCATATTCAGTTTTAAAATGGACTGACAGACTAAAGACTGTTTAGTCTGACCTGATTGAAACGTTGACCCTGAATCTCAGGTTTGATGGGAATAGTTCATACTCATGTGTGGGAGATGGTCAGGGTTAAAAACAACGCTGTGAGCCAGCCTCAGCATGTTTCTTTTGCTGATTGATGCAGTCCTTGAAGTGGCTGACCTACAATCTTTAAACAAATAACAGTTTTGACTGCTCGGTGTTGAAAGTAAACTTAAAATGTTAAAGCTGTTTTTATACATTGTCAGTGCTGTCACTATGAGGCATTTCAGTTATTCCATCATAGTGATGCTAAGTGAAATCACAATAATGATACTCTCTTAATAAAGTGGTTAACTTGTCAAAATGGTAAAATTGGCACTGCTGAGATCAGCCGTCATGAATATTATGAATGGAATGAATGAAAGTGAGTATAATGACACAAAAAATATAAGAACGCAGGTTATTTCTAAAAAAATATACTTTCAATTTACTAAGTATTTGTGTTTTTTTCAAAATTCCAATCCCTTCATAATGATCTCCCAGGTCAACCATTTGGTAAAGGCCAATAATTTCAGCAACATTTGGTCTGTTTGGAAAAAAATAACAACTGCTACTGTAAGTTAACCTCGCACAGCAGCTGGACCAGCCTGATTCAGAGTCTGTAATCACGGAGATTCATCTTGCCAAACTCCAATCTACAACGGTTGTGCTCGGCCCAAAGGAGCAAGGCCTAATCAGAGTCCTTTGGAGCAGGAAGAGGTGGGAGATACGAGCAGGACGACAACAGGAAGTAACTGCATCTACAGAGATTAGCATGGATGCTAACAGCTTCTGTAGCAGTTTAATCAGATATTGACCGCATTTCTTTCTTAAATGAAAATCAAATACCAACACTACAAACATATCTGTAGTAAGGATATTTTGCTCCACTTCCTTCATGTTTTCATGAGAGTTTGTTTTACAAAGTGGCTCACGTTCTGTAACGCAGTAGCGCCCGCCTACTACATTATCTGATTGGCCCGTAATAAATGTTGATTGACAGAATGACTGTCCAATCACCTGTCGGATATGATTCTGAAAGGTTCTGCCCTCTCTGAACACTTCCTTTGGACTCTTTTCCAGATGGACTAGTGAAATATATTGAATGGTCAGTTTGGGACGTCACGTTAGCTATAAGTGCCCTAAGGGGTAAAATGTAATCTTAAGAATTATTAGAGGTGTGACTCTCCCAGTAGGTCTGATCTTGTATGAGCCTATTATGGTGAAAAAAAAGGAAAAGAAGAGCTAGACTAGAAAAGCACTCAGAGAGCGCAGACCTCCGTCAAGCAGCTTCGATCCACTTCAGCAAAAATGGTCCTATCTGGCAATGTTACAGAATCCTTTAAAAAATTCCTGTACCCGGTGATCCAGATCAGTCCCAAAATCTAATCATTTCTTCCTTATCCCATTCCACACATTTCCTGAAAATTTCATCCAAACCCGCCCCATAAGTTTTCAAGTTATCTTGAACACAAACAGACAGACAGACAGACTAACGAACGCCGGCAAAAACATAACCTCCTTGGCGGAGGTAAAAAGCTTAGCTAACCCACCAGGAACAACACTTCCACTGTTCAGTGTGCACAGTGAGAGGAGAGAGAGGCTGTACAAACAGACTAAAAAAAACAGTTTGCTGTTCTGGGCCGCTGGTGAAAATCCACTTTACATGAAAGGAATATGTTTAAAAACAGGTGTACAAAGATGGATTCATGGATATTTTTGGCCAATTCTGAGTCATTTTATGAATATGACTTGGTTCTAAGTGAATCAATTGTTTTGGACACTTCTAATAATTTGTATTATCACAACAGTAAGAAAAATTAAATAAGCTTTTGGTGCTGGTGCTTAATGGTGAGGGGTATCAAAGAAGGATCAATCAACCAATCAGTCAATCTTTATTTGTATAGCACCAAATCATGATATCTCAAGATGCTTGCAAGAGTAGGTCTATGTCATACTCTTCCTTTTATTTATTTTTTATTTCTATATTTTAATATGTGGTACGCAGCTTGATTATTTGGCTGAAAAGTAAAAGTGCTTTCTCTCCATTAACAGGGTTATCTTTTGGTATTCATCCATACATTCTTACGTGTCCTACCATAGCCACACGAATAACTTTATCTGTATGACAGCTTGGAAATGTGTCTGTGAGACAATGGGGCAGGAAGAAAAATGACCTCAGAGAGCTTGGGAAGGGTAGAGGTGAGAACTAAAAGTCTGTATGTTGTTAAACTGAAGACATGAACGTTTCTGAACTGTTTGTCGAGCGTAACAGGATTAAAAAAAGGAGGCTTAATAAA
The DNA here is from genome assembly GCA_037902135.1 of Cetoscarus ocellatus. Classification (NCBI taxonomy): domain Eukaryota; kingdom Metazoa; phylum Chordata; class Actinopteri; order Labriformes; family Labridae; genus Cetoscarus; species Cetoscarus ocellatus. Next base: position 762,205 of record JBAMNC010000443.1, read on the forward strand.
CCTTCCTTGGGTAAATAGAAGTAAAGACAATACTGGTCCAGCAGCTCGTCTCTATAAGAGGTATTGATTTTACTGTAAGGGTGTGTATGTTTTATTTGATGTCAAAAAACTGTCTGACTCACCTCCTCCTCTCTGCATCCTGTGGATCCGTCCCTGGCAGGCTGATAGTGATGGAAGAGGGCGCCCCCACGTCGTACCTCTTCACCATCTTCCTGCAAATCTTGATTTTCACCAGAGCTGAGTGGACCAGTCCAGCCAGCAGCCCCACGGCCGGCTGTAGAGCCTCAGGGAAGAAACTAGCAAAGGCAAAGTGGTCCGACATATCACCACGACCGCGGCTGTGCCTTTGGTAGAAACGCAGGTAGACCCAGCCGGACAGAGCGCCATAGCTGTAAGAGGCCAGGGGGGCAGAGCTCTCTAACAGCCCTGACAGGCGCAGTAAGGCCAGAAGGAGGAGGACCAAAGCTGGTGCTGCTTTGAGTCTCACCTGGGATGGGACAGGGAGAGGTACATGTCAGATCTTGTGAAAAAATAAAACATCAGAGAAAATTAAAGCTGCCTTTTTGTCTAAGGACCATGCCTGCCAATTTGCACAATTCTCTGGACCACGCTCAATTTAGTAACTGGAACAACAAACAAAAGCTGTTAACATGCCAGGGTGGCAGGCAGAAATCACAGTCATAATGTACTGGTAATTTTGTGAAGTTAATTTCCCAACCTGCTCAGCTGAAATGTGGGAGATTAGAGTGGGAAAATAGTTTGTTGGTCCAACTTTTGACCACAGTAAAGCTGAAATAAAAGTGATGACGGATGCTCTGACTTTACAAAAGGAAACATTAATGGAGTGTGTTACAGCAATAATAATTGGGTGCCAATAGAGGACCTGTCTGCAAAGGGAGGTGTGATTTTTTTTTAAGGAAACAAAAACCCCATTCACACCTGCAAAAAACCCTGAAATTATGCAGCGAATTATCAGGGAAATTCACTGAGGCAAGTGACATCATTCTGTGTGACCACTGCGAACCAGGAAAAGAGAGACTTGACAGTACAGAAAAAAACAATAAAAACAAAAGCAGTCATACAGTTAAGCACACAAAGATGTGCGTCTGGACATCGGAAGTGTTGTTTCCACTGCACATCAAAGTTCTGTAGATCATCTACTCCAAAACAATCACCGGCTGGTATCTCGTGCGTCCAAACAGCCGTCTTGTGCTGTTGAACACGGATATAAAACTCTGCAGCTTTCTTTCTCTGGTGTAATCGCTGTGCATGTAGTGCCGCTCCTTCATGTTCACTTGTGTGTGCTTCAGTGCTTCTCTCAGCTCTTTAATTAATGCTACTGATACGCTTTCTAACAGGTAACACTGAAGTCAGGATATAAATTGTTTATCCGCTATCATATTATGAACACCGACTTCCACCTTGTAGCAAGTATGAACGACCATTTCAGTGAATTATCTAAGATATTATCCTGAGAATATGAGGGTTACATGTGTGAAAAGGGCTTAAGAAACCATCTGACTATCTGTCATCCAAATTTGATGCAAATGACACGCTTCTACCACAGAACACAGAAGTCAAGAATAAAAAAACACTACCCAGCTCAGCTAAGGCCCAACATACTTTTTGGGTTTTATGAAGGACTGGTTGGCTTATATCTCCACAGTTGACTTTTTTTCTTTTTTAAGCCCATTAGCAGATATTTCTGTAAATGCTAGCATGATAGCCTGCTGTGAACGTTGCCTTAGCTGTTGCTTGAACAGCTGAATCCAAAAAAGAAGATAAAAAGCTACCTACACAGCACAGATGTAAGAAGGTAATCGGGTGGATTTCAGACAAAGTGCTACCAAAACATCTGTGAAAATAACACTTTTTAAGACATTTGATGACCTTGACTTTTAAAATCTGATTCACTATTTTCGGCTACCCTGCTTAAACCTTGTAATGAGACCCTTTATGGTAAGAACTTGCTTTTTGTAGATACAGGAGGGAGTCAGCCCGTGGGGAAAAAAGCAGCCAGCCTGGGGGTTAAGAGGTCTCCCCAATGACTCTCCAGAATATGAGGCTCCACAGTTTTTTACGCGGGCATTTATCAGCCAAAAACAGGCAAGAAAATGCAGAACACAGAGCCATATTTACCTTACTCCAGCTGGTATGCATGTCCACAGTGGTAGAATATGTCACAGAAAAGACAGAAACCATTTTATAAATCTTCCTGTCTGTGCCTCTCAAAGTTAAAGCTCAGTTTGTAACTTCTGTTAAAAAACTCCCCTTGTTCCTTCAGAATGTCACATTCCCAATGTTTCAAGTTATTTTATGAATAAAAGCACCTGACCTTTACTGATGTTCTTCCTAAACTTTCTATAGAAGCTCATTATTTGTTTGCTATGTAAGGAGAGACGTCATACACAAACACGCCTACTATGAAAGCCATAGCATTCTCGAGCTGGAGCAGGCACACTCGTCAGTCACAGGCATCAAAGTGTGAACCCACCAGAAGAGGTGTAAGCTGAGGCTTTGCACTGTCAAGAAGTTATCAAATGTTGGAATAGTTCCCCACAAGGATAAAGCATTGAAGCATAAATACACTTTTAGTTTTTAGTTGTTTATAAGCTATTTTCACTTAGAGATTTTCTGCATTTGGAGCATATCTAAATAACTATATCCATCCATCCATTATCTACACTGCTTATCCCAGTTGACATTGGGTGAGAGGTGGGGTACACCCTGAACCAGTCACAAGCTGATCACAGAGCCAAACAGAGAGATGGACAATCATTCACGCTCACACTCATGCCTAAGGGTAATTTGGAAGTCACCAATCAACCTAAGCAGCATGTTTGTGGTCTGTAGGAGGAGACTGAAGTGCACAGAGAGAACCTACACATGCACAGGAAAGACATGCAAACTCAACCACGGAAAGGCCCTGACCAGCACGTGGATTGAACCAGCAACCTTCTTGCTGTTTGGCACATGCACTACCTGCTTCACCACCAAGCCACCCTTTAATACCTATTTATTTATTTGAGGTAAAAATTGTAGAACTTAATACCCTAAACAAGCAAAATATCCTGAGAGATATAGACTGCAACTGGAAAATAAATATCAAACTTTGAAAAAACATCATTGCATGCGTCTTCTAAACTTAAATTCATCAGAAAAATGCTATTAATGATTGTAGAAAACACAGTATTTATACGTTTATGTCAACATAAGGGTTAAGTGAACAGTAGAACAAAGTAGCCGGCTGTGGCTGAGTGAGTAGTTGGCTTTTTGGCTGGTGCTTGTGGAAAGCCCTGGAACAACTGAACTGACAAAGAAGACAGTGTTTTGAAATGCTCAGACTAAATGGAGAATGAGCATGTTACTGACTTTATGTCCAATTGGAGAAGATTTTTTGCTCAATAGTGCTGTGTCTTGATTGATTAATTGACTGTTGCGCCAGCTTCCAAGTACATGACTGGACTGTGCAGCTTTTGTGTCATGTGAATGTAACTTTAAACTGAATTTGTTTTTTTCTCTCCTCACAGAGAAAAAACAGATATACACCATGTAATGCCACTACGCTAAAATCTCTTGCATTATGGCTTTTGATCCGTACTGCTCAGCCTTAGGCTAAGTAAAACTGAGCTGCATAAAAGCCAGACCTCCTTATAAACTCAAAAACAAACATCACAGGTATAATACCCAACACTCGAGGACACTGTATACAGTCAGGCATTTCTTCTCTTAGAAGAAATGCAAATGCCATTTAAATGCTAAATAACTTGACTTGCCACATTCTCTTAATGGCTGAAAGCCAGCAATGCATATCTCCTTAAGATCAAAAAGGACAGAAAACAAGAAGCATCAAGTGCTTACCTCGAGCTCAAGTATTGGGTAAACTGGCTGCACTTTAAGGAATCTTCTAACCCTTACTCTTTGCTTACCCAATGTAGAATTCTCTGTGGCCAGCACACCTTGATGTGACCAAGCTAATGTATATACAAAAAAAGGTTTGGTTTCAGCTTGTAATATTCTGTTAAAGTTACAATTGCAATTCAACAGTTTGGTCCCATTCTTCATTGATATTGTGTTATGTTCCCCTTTAAGGCTGTACAATGTACCAGTTTAACATCCCAAATGCAATGTAAGCATGTGCAATGGAAACACTGCAAAATGTGCAATGCAGGAGTCAGGTCACTTATAGCAGCAGGCCATTTGTGTTTTGTTTGTTGGAAACTTTACACTAAACACTCCACTTTTCTTGTGTCCTTGACTAGCTTCAAGAATAGTCCATCTTTTATCACCATTGATGGGCTTACTCAGAGAACGGATCATGCATAGAAGTTGTGTGATATCTGCACATGAAATGCATGAGCTACAGATGATTCTCATTGCAGATACAGCGGTGTTGCAGTTCAAAGTGTGATTGTGTTAGATGGAGAGTTAAAGCTGATCTCTTCTTTCTTTGGCCTTCCTTTAATCAGAGTCATAAAAATGATCACTATATGCTTCTTTGGGGGAGATCTGACAAACAGAAATTGTCTATAACACTGCCCATCGCCAAAAATTGTCTTAGTCATGGAACACAGTGAGCGTTTGCGTTTGTTCAGTCAGTTCCCTAAATTAAAAAACATCGCTGGAGGGTAAAATATAACAGTGTAATTTTTTTACCAGTATCCTTCAGCCTTACTCACCTGTGGCACTCTAAGCACTGTGGTGTCCCCCATGGTCTGCTTCAGTGCCACAAGGACACCTCCCAGGAACCCAGCTGCTCCATGGATCCTCACAGCAAACAAGAAGTCCAGATCAAAGGTGGCAACATAGGTGAGGAGGTAGGAGAGGCCTGCCAGGATGCCTGCCGAGACGTTAACTACTGCAAAAAAGATCAGGAGCTCCAGAGCGCCCCAGAGGGGTTCCAGCAGGCGCCCACAGGCCATAACTGTCCCAACATTGGCCGCCACGCCCCAAACATGCTGTTCCACCACCCCATGGGTCACCAGTGTCCATACCCAGAAGTTAGGTGGAAATAGGTATCCTGGGGTCACCCCCAATGTGTATGGAGTGTCAACAGCCCATGAAAGAAGATAGAGGACGACCACCACAGCACTTATTGTTTTTACCACCACACTGGTGCTGGCAAGGGCAGATAGGAAGTGCTGTCGAGCCACTGGAAGGTATCGATTCATTTTGGCCTGATGTGGAGGGGGTCTTTCTTGAGCAGATCAGCTCAAGACAAGAAGGTCAGTGTCTTCAGTTTTGGCAGATGTTGGATGTTGGTGTGAGATTATTAATACCAAGCAGAGCAGGTGACACCTCTCTGTCCCAATGGTGTCAAAGACCACTCAACTCTGTGAGCCTTCATCAAGATCACTGGCTTTTAACTGAAGGAATGAAGCTTTAGTAAACAAGCCAGCGAGGTATTTCCCTTTTGTCAAGCACACAGTAAACTTCAGGATGTACTGGACAGGTGTGAGGATGTGATAACCGTAGCTAGCACACCTTGAGTTATTGCTGCCCAGCTAGCGACCTTCAGTCAGAGTAGCCAAAGGCAGAACAGGCCCACAGCTCATATCCAGGTAGAGTGCAGGTGGCTGTAGCTAGATATGCAAATCTGTACGGACACAAATGTAACAAACCGACAACTTTTCCTGATGATATCGGCTAAGTTAGCTTGTAAACACAGGACAGCTAATGTTAGCTAGCTGTCAAAAATGAACACGTCTTGTGTTACGCTGATATATGTCCGCCAGGGAGGCTTACAATAGATTAATTACTCGAGTTATCATTAGATAGAGAAGCCAGAGGCCGTTAAACTTGGCTGTTCACAGCGTTAAATGAGGCTCCTGTCCTGATCCTCTACGCCTCCTCGGCCCGGTGTCTACCGGGGCTAGCCCGTGGATTTCCCGTAGCTAGCAACAGGCCTTCAAAACAGTGTTACAAACGCTGTGAACCGGCGTCAGTCTGCGACAAAGTCTGAACTTTAACATACTACCTCCGCCCCGTTCGTTTATTTTAATGTTCTTCCGTCTTCGGAGAGAAGTCGTCAGAGGAATTAATGTTGTCTTGGTAGGTACTCCTCCTCCCTGTAACACCACTCAGAACTGACCTGCGCTGTCTGCCACCGTCATCAACAATCGGTGGAAAAAACGTTAAGTCACGTAAGTTTGAAGCAGCAGAGCATTCTGGGAAACCGAGTTCAGTGTGGAATATCTCGACGATGGTGCTGCAACCCATTGCAACTCCTTTGTCCTTTACGTTTGTCCCAAATCGACTTAATCAAACTTATAATTTCCGCTTATCTTTTTGATAATACAGTTGCATGTTTTAGTTGGCTAATTTAGAACAGCAAAAATGTAGGCTATATCTACTGCTATTTATGGTCATACAGGTAAAATTTTGTAGTTAAAGAAAACCCTGAACATCTTCATATTTTTGTAGTTATTACAAATGGGAATGTTGTCTAACACTTTTGTAGATTAGAAGTTCAAATAGTTGTGGAGCATGATACATGTGTTTGAAATTATCATTGTTTTATTTTCCCTGACATGATTTGGCTGCTCATATATTTACAATTATATTTTGGAATTTCCCCCTGTGGGACTAATAAAGGATATCTTATCTTATCTTAACCTTTTACTTGCAGGCCTGAGGAAGTGTGCCTAAACTTAGGGTGATCCTCAGGGTGAGCAGATTGTCAGATCTTGAAAATAGGGAAACTTTCATGTTATGAATTTTAAATATGAACCTATGGCGAAATTCTGAGTTCAGGACACAATTGGCTCTTTTAGCAGTACACTTTAGCACAAAGGATAGCAACATGTGAATAATTATACCTTCAAAATCAAATGCATGATGTTCTTATTGGTTTACTGGTTAAAACAGCACAACCTTTACAACATTAATTGATCTATGACATTGATCTATGATCTATACCAGGGGCGGGCAACTGGAGGCCTGGGGGCAACATGAGGTCCATATCCATTTTCCAAAAAATGCAACCATAGAGATTAAAAAACTCAGCATGAGGTATTTTAGTCTGATATGCCACTATGACACCATGTATACAGGCAGAATGCATTACAAAATTAAAACTGAAAATATTTCTTCAATGATCATTAATAATGGGCTTTTGTCCATCCTTTCAAAAATGGGTATAATTTGCTATTAACACTTTCTTTAAAGTTCTTTTAAAAACCATTTTAGCTGCTTTAGGGGAGCAAAATAAGTTAAATAAACTTAAATAAACAGGACAGGTTACTTACTTAGGTTACTGTGAAACAATTTTTTTCTTTGGGACTAACTGGTAAGAAATAGTTAAACTAAGTACTCAATAAAAAACAGTAGGAGTTCATTGCCTTGAAAAAGGTACATTTAATAGCTTTAACTTCTTGTTTAGCCCTTTAAATTTAGCTTTACTGTTTGGTTTTGAGCTTGAAAATGTTCCGAAAGATTCTGGCAAACCCTAAAAATAAATTGTTTTGTTAAATTACATATACCATTCATTATCCTACAGATCCTTTAGTCTGCAACAATGTTATCCTCTGGAATTGAAGATAACATTAATGAGACCCTCATGGAAATAGAAGTTGCCCATTCCAGATCTATATGGACAAATGAGTTTCATGAGTATGGTTTGGTTTCCAGTTTCAACTGGTCAAAATAAGAACAGGATTGTCCGTATGTGGGGACAAGATGCTTGAAATGGGACAGTCTCAAGTGAGTAGGGGTGTTTGGTCACCATACTCAAACCAGGTATGGCTAACTTTGGTTCTTGTTGAGGACCAGAGGGGTAATGGACTAAGTAAAAAAGCAGGCCTTTAATTAAAACCAACAATGCATTGTACACTGTAAATGAATGTAAAAATTATACATGAAGAGAGATACTCGCTGTAGTTTCACCCCTTTTACTGCCGATCCAGTATCTCTAACCCCATGGTTCTCAAACGGTTGACTCGGGGATCTGTGCAACAGTAACTTGCAATTAGATGATAACTAATGCATGAGGATTTGATTTACTTCATCAGTTATTTGTGTATTGAAATTAACGTAAAACTGCAGATGCTGCCACTGAACAAAAACTTGAAGAGTTTTGCAGTTTTCAGGAGTGGGGATTGTTACTTTTGTGGTACCACCATTATTACTTAACAAGGTTTACATTTGTCACCTGAAAAATGTGTCACTCGTGATGGGATTAATCAAAATTTCAAATGAATTCTTTGTGAAATAAATGTTTAAAGAGTGATACAGTTGATGGCAACATTTTGTTAGGTATTAATAAATTAAAATAAACTTTGATTAAGTCCTGCGATAGGTGTTACAGAGGCTGCTTCTTTAAGGGTAATGATTTGGTCTGCCTTGAGATTTTAGCATGATCTTGAACAAAGCATGAGCAAAGAAGTTTGAAATACAAATTTCTAACCTATTAGCTGTCCTTGGATATACTCCCCTGTGGTGTCGACACAGTGGAGTGACCTTGTTTCAACAATGTGGAGGCCGTGTGTCTTTATTCTGGGGAATGCTCCTGGGACTGGGGCATGGATATACGTAACCAAGTCCTTTAGTTTCCTGTTGATAAATACTGATGATGTTTTGTGTGCCCCCTCTTTGCGTCCTCAATAAAAATGGGTAATCTGGCACACTCCTTCCCTACAAAGCGCGACCAAAGAGACACAAAATCACATGAATGCATTCATTTTATTCTGAACAAACACAACTTACATTACTTTACAAAAAAAGACAAACCACATACAAATAGGTTGTAACAAAAGAAAGGACACATACTGCAACAGCAACCTTCATTTAAAGTTTACAGAAACAGATAAAGTTCACAGGCATCATTTAATACAAAAAATTAAAAAAGATGTGATATTTATTGTGCTTCGCATGCTGGGTAGACTTAAATACAACATCTTTACACATAATCTCCTTGTACTTAACTCTAAGACTCATGCACTCTAAAAATGTACACCCTACCGTCACCATGTTCAGGCTGAGACCATCAGCCAGCCACAGTTTTTTATCTGGCTGTTTTGATAAAATTAAATTACTCTGTTATTCATGTGTTCTAGATGCACAATTAATATTGATGATACTAGATGAAAATTCCACTAATCCAGTCATTTTGGATGGTATGTTGAAAATAATAAATGCCCCAACAGCCCAGGTGCACACACGAGGGTTGTCAGGTTTTGCTGCTTCATGACCATGTTAATACGTTTCCACTTCATCAGGATTAAGCCAAACGTCTCTTTGGAGGGCATAAACCAGATTACACTGTGCACCATCTGATGCCATTCGGACTTTATACCCTGCTTGGTGAAAATGAAGTATTTGATCTGTTATATTTATTTATGTTGTCCACATTTTATCAGAATAATGTATATGACACCACATACCAAAATCAGTCTTAAAACTGAACGTGGGTGGTTGTTTTTCCATTAAGAAAGTTCACAAAATGTGTGTTTTTTTTCATATGCCTTTAAAATATTTTAATGATAGCTCTAAAATCTTCCTTTTTAGGATAAAGGTTTAACTCAGAAAACATCCATTTGCTTTGCAGGTCAGGCTTCTGCTTAAATAGAACACAAACTGGGGCAGCACAAACCAGATCCACCCTAGATGTTTAGTCTCTCTGGTCTACAGCTAAACCACTTAATTAAATAGACTGCAAAAACCAAGTACACCTAATGTATTGACGTACATGCTGATACAAATCAATTAAGAGAGGGAGACTCAGTTTGTGGCCAATTGTTTTAAAAAAGGGAAATGACATGGCCTGAATCATTAGATAATATTTATGAGGTGCCTCTTACTGTTCATTTTTCTGTTGTGATGTTAAAAAAAACTTATCTGGCCTCGACTCAGTTGGCTTATTTGATGTCAAAGTCAGTTGTTTAAAATAAATAAATATAAACAAGATTCACAAAAACCACATGTAAGTAATTTCTCTATCAGACTTAAGGTGCAGTTCTCTTTGACTTGTTCGATGTGTTTATTCCTTATATCAAGAGAGCAGAATTTTTGGGTGCTGATACCCGAGTACATTAGGTCTGCACCCGCCTTAGTGTTGGCAGCACTGGTTTGGCTTCAGCCTTTGACCTTTGTTTTTCCCTACACTCAAGCCCCACTTCCAGAATCTATCCACTGTATCGCATCTAAGAATAAAGGCATAAAGGACAAATAAAACTTGACTGAAAGCAAGATGTGATCAATAAATTAATCAAGTTTGGATTAAGCCTGATGTTAGGTTACCAAAGGGGAGCTTATCTGTGGTGGCTTAATGAAAACAGACTAAAATTAATTTCTTTGCCTTGAAAGACGGCGAGATAGAGCAGAGCTGGACTTTTAGGTTTTTTAAGCCACAACTCTGCTTCTAGATGAACCAACCCGCGTCCGTAATCATGCATAACCCCTACTATGTCACAACCAAAATGGATGAGCAATAAAACACTTAACCCCCCTGTAGCGTGTGCCTATAGACATGAATGATTCTGATCAGAATATCTTTTGAACCAGGCTGTACACAGTTTTTTTTATTGAACTTTAAAATAAACATTTTCAACATGGGGAGAGTTTGTGACACCTGGTTCTTCTGCAGGCTGCATCAAGTGGGCACTTGAGGAGCTGCAGGTTTTTCCACTTGAGCATTCACTGAATCTTAAAAGCAGAGGCTACTGCTCGGCCATAACTCTCAGGTGACGGACTATTTCCTTTATTACGGCTTCTGTGTACATTTTTAACATCCAAGAATGACTTCACTAAAAGACCCTTCAGCCATACTTGACCAGACAGACATAAGGCATGCAAAGTTTACCTTATTACCATAGACAATCACTCACAGTTGATTTAAAATAGCATTTATGTGTGATGTTTTTAAGAAAATATATGACAAGTGTATTTTTTTTGGATGCAATGTAGGATTGTTTTCACCTTACGTGTGCTCCCTTGTGTATGAGTTTGTGCATTTGTGTGTGAGGGACAGAAAGAGGGGATGTAGGCACTACATATGCTACCACTACCATAAATAAATTAGGAAAAGTATTATTTAGAACATGTTTCTTTTTATTTACAAACTTCCAAAAAAAGAACAAAAAAAGGATCTAAAAGTAATCCAAGGTCATACACAATATCCATCGATAAACTACACAAACAGGCTTTGAACAGAGCCGATCCTCACAGACAGCAGCTTTAATCTTCTCCTCTGCTAAAATGGAACAGGAGACAGTCGGTTTGTCTCGCCCGACCTCATCAGTTTTCATAAATAAATATCTAAATTCAAGTAGAAAGCTGTGAAATACAAATCAGTCAGCACAACGGAAGCTGAGCTGACGACCAAACAATTCAACACTGAGGACACTCACTCGCTCGCTTGCTGTCACAGAGAGGAGGACACAGATGGACATTTCTGATGATATGATATAAACAAAGAAATAAAAAAGAAAAGAGAAGCACTTGATATTATTTTCTTTCTTTTTCACTGATGTATGGTTGGACCGCCTCAGTTTCTGACCCAATACTTGTGAATTAGCATTATTTACATGCAAAGAATGGCTCATATCATTTCAAATAAAGATTGTGAGAGAACTTGTGGACAGCCAGGACAATGGAGGAATCTGAGCTCTTAAAAATCAGAGAAATGTTTCACCACAGCTCAGCATCACAGTAAATATCATCATGTCCCTGATACCCTTTTTCTGAAGTTCTCACAAAGAGACAATCAGAGTTGTCATGAATGGGATACAGTATTTACTTTGAAACGTGGTATTAAATTCAAATGCACAGTAATGCACTCATAAGTTGGTCCACATGCAAGTTCTGCACAAGTTCACATGCTCGGGTCAGACTGGCAGATCATCAGCTCTCTATAAAACAAAAACAGATCTGTAGTAACAACAATAGTAATATGACCATAAAAAAAAAAAAACAACTTACAAACAAGATAAAGAAAAGAAACCAAAATAAGAACATTGTACAAAAATAAAAATACAAATGAATAAATATGCACCGTCATAAATAAATTAATTTGGTAAATTCAAACATTGTAAAAAGAGGAGAACAAATAATGAAACAAAAGTAAACTAACATTTTCTGTATGCAGAACAAATAAATGGAAGTGAAAGAAAAGGAAATGCTTCGTCTTCTTGTCGATGTGAAGTTTTTTAAAGCTCTCGCTGAAGCCATTTTTGGAGGAGAAGATTTTCTACAAGGGGACAGTGCTGACCGGAGGGAAGAGTTAAGTAATCAGAGGGGTTATCAGTGGAGCTGTGTGTCGGGGTTTATCTAAAGGGAGCTTGGTCACGTGATGAGCTTTCCCAGGTGTTTACAGGTTAGTGTCTCTTTTACAGTGCGCTCACGCAGAGGGATGGCTATGTATGAGCTGACTGTGAGGAGGCTGTAGAGGGCGTGTGTTGCTGTGGTGGAGTTTTATCTTTATGCCATTGACGACATTATTTGGTCTTTTAAGACACAATCCTCTGCCGTGGAGGTTTCTGATGTGCTCCTGCATTTCTTGTTTTTGGCAAAGCTACACTGTTTCTTCAGAAGAAAAGTCAGTTTGGGTTCACAATGACCTCTGATCACTTAATGGGATGGGGGCAGGGGCGTGTCCAGAGGGGGCATGGGCTTTCCCTGATACCGCCTCAAAATCCTTCACTAAAATGGTTATTTATCTTCAGAGGTGGGACTTGTCAGAAAAACCTGTTGGGCTGTGTCGCAGTAGGCTGTGATAGCTTTCCTTGCATGTCAACACTGAGTATGTTCTTTGTTTGTACTATGGGAGACATGTTGTGTCATTTTTACACCATTTAACTGTCACATGTGGCCTAAATAAAACAACTGGGCCATGCTTTGGTCAAAATATTAACACCAATCATCCTCAGCAGGGATGGGCAACATCGGCTATGCCACGTTAAAATTATGCTCATTGCTATAGGGGCCATTTTTTTGCAGTTTGAGGAGTCTCATAGGGGACAAAATAGCTGTCAGAAGATTTAACTTTATTTATACCTATATATATATATATATATTAATAAAACAAACTGAAATATGCAATACTTCATCTACTGAGCTTAAGATAAATAATACATTTTTATTGACTTTTTTGATGCAAGTAACAAAGTATTTAAAGGTAATTAGAGTACATTTTACCTACTTTAAATATTTCTAGCTGGAAAAATGCATAACAAGGAGTTTTACAGACCTTATTACAGCCAATCACAGCTCTGTTTTCTTTGAAATATTACATTTCTTAACGCTATCACAGCAGATTTTGTCAGGTTTTCAGATGGGCAACATCAAAAGAGTAAGAGGGCCAAATGTGGCCCCCAGGCTGCCAGTTGCCCACCCTTCTGTTTTTAACGTGTCTCTCAAAATGCAAATAAGATTCCTTCCCATAGGAGCGCTGACATGAGTGCCACCTTCAGCTGCCAAGCCTGCACATGCGAGGTGAAAGGCATTATGGGTGTTAATATAATGGCTCACTGTGGTGTCACAAATAGCCCTGATTCTGAACAGACTGATAGATTTCTTGTTTTAGACTTAATTGGACCACAAACAAAGGACTGAGTTGGCTTATTTCACATTAAGTGGGACAGTAGATACTGCAGGTACCTAAGTGTGTGTGCAAAAATGCTTTTAAGTGTTTTTTTTTTTTAATGATTTAACCATTTTAAAAAGTAATTAAAACATGCTCAGCCATTTCATCTGATGGCTACATAGGAGAGAAGCAAGACTATAAAAAATTTGCAAGCAAAGCCCAGTGCTTTGCCTCACTCAAAATTAAGAAATGAGCAAAGTTTCAGAGTCAAGCATTGACAATAGATGTGTTTTGGCTACTTTGCAAGTGAGAGATTGCTCGCATATTTTTAAGTGCTTGAAATTGTGACACTGGACAAACACAATCTTTCTTTTTCTTTTGTTTTACTTGAAAAAAGTTATATTAAGTGGATGTGGAAATGGTAAATAGCTGTAATTTGTTGATGTGTGAGCATGAAAATCAACACCTCTTTAGAAGGAAGCATCCAATTTGGGCCAACCTCATCAAAAAAGTCTGGACACACCCCTTAGTGGGAAAGATAATCATGACTTGAGGTGAAGTCTGTGACATTTCCAAACTGGATAAAGCAACTTTACACAACTATTCCTTTTGTAACCCTACAGAACACAACACACACATACGAACACAGTAACGACACGAGCGTAACCAACACTCAGGGTTTGCGAGCTTAATTCTTCTGGGGTTGTACAAACACGTATATATAGGCTTGAGTGAGTGTTTTGCATCGTTTTTCTCTAGGCTACAGTAAGACTGTGGGTGAGATTCAGAGAGCCGCGGTGAGTCTCTCTTTACCTATCCTCTCTCACAGTTCACATTCAGAAAGATGGAGGCAAAAAGGCATTTTCTGTTGGTGTTTTTTTTTTCTCCGCTACGAGGAGGTATTCTCACTTAAACACAGTTTTTTTTCTCATTTTAACCTGGCTGTCATTTAGGCAATGATTTTTCTTTGATAAGTAAAAGAGAACACATAAATATAAAACACGCACACACGCAAAAATTCAGAAAAATCAGATCTTTCTGCGTCTGATGCCTAAACAGAAGGAGTCTTTTCAAAAAGGCCTGGTTTAAAGGCATTTGATGAAGCATTCATTCTGTCATTATAGTTTAAGGTTTCAATATTTTTCTTAAACGTCAACAGGTCTCAACTGCATCTTCAATATTCAAGATATTTGATTTGTTTTACTTCAAGAACAAAGATGAACACCCCTCTTGTTCTGGCAGTGAGTTATTGAGTTCAATAGAAATGCTTTCTAATCACCCAGTCGGCTCTCATGACTTTTTCTGTCTCCATTTTAAGAAGATTTCAGTAGCAATATTCGACAAGTGACAAACATTTCAGTTACTGTTATTTAACAGATGAAACTACCAGCTACCTTAATTATCAAACTCTTCTTCCATAAACAATCCCCCTCTAAGGTCATCCTTTCAATGAGCTGAAAAAAGCAAAAGAGTTTCAACATCTAGCAAAGCTGCAGAACTAGAATCTCTAAAGTCAACAGCACGACAAGTAGCCATTTGTGGTCACTGCAGGCCCACGCTCAGCAGTACTTAGTCCAGTGATTTGTATTCAATGCTAGTATTGGACAAAAATTTGGAAGCCCAATGTTCGCAGTTTCTTCTTCTTCCCTCCGTAGGTTTCATCTTCTGATATTCAGCATAAAGATTTGTCGATCTCTATTCATTCCCATTCAGACTGGGTCTCCGAGGCAGGAGGAAACACATTAGCGTGGGCTCACTTGTCATCACTTCAGTTCTCTTTGATTTTTAGTCCATTTCCCTCTCGTCCTCAGCAACAGGCCCTCTGAAGCCTGCCTCCTTGCAAATAGGACTTTATCCTATCTTGATGATTACCAAATCGAATCAAGCTTGCTCTAACGATCACGTGATTCGTCTGTCACTGCCCGCTCACTTCAATCACATCATCATCATCATCATCCTCGGAGCTGCTGGTGCCGCTCACGTGTCCCCCATTCACCAGCACCGGGCCCCTTTGGCCCTCGGATCGTGCTGAGGGGGAGAAGGAGGAGGGGGATGAGGAGGAGGAGGAGCTGGGGGTGGTGGTGGGGGGGTACTGGGAGAGGAAGCTGGCACCGGTTGGTCCAGGGGTGGCAGCTGGACCTGGGAGCCCACCTGGGAGCATGGACCCTGTGTAGAGACTCGCCAGAGACTGACTGTAGGAGAGGGGGAATCCTGGTGGGAGCATCCCGGCCATGCCCGCCATGCTGGGGTTCAGCATGAAGGACGGGAGGCCTCCTGGGACTGAAGTGGCAGCTTTGACTGAAGCTGAGGAGGACAGGGATGAGGAAGAGGAGACAGCAGTAGCTGTGCTTGTCGTTGGGGAGGAGGAGGAGGAGGAGGTGGGGACCTTACTGGCCCCTCCTCCAAAGCCAAACAGGTCTGGATACATGCTACCAGGGTCCCCTAACTGACTGTTCGGGGGCTGGAAGTAAGGCGAGCCAGCACCCATGAAGAGTGGGTGCCCCAGTGAGCCACCCAGCATGGCCGGGTTGAGACCCAGAGGAGAGAGGCTGTACCCCCCGGCGAAGGGGAAGCCCTGTGAGGCCAGAGGAGCTGAGGAGTGTTTCCCTGTAGGCGGCTGCTTGCTGGGCCGCTCCTCCTGGGACGGGGTGGAGGCTTTACGCTTGCTGCCTGTTCTGAGGTCCTGGGCTGCAGTGGCATCCATTTTGGGTTGGATGACATTGTTCACAGAGGCATCACGGTGGCTCTTTTTTCCACCAGCAAAGCTGCTCCCACTGCTGCTGCAGTTTGTCTGAGCTGGTTTCTCTGCTGCGCCGTCTGACTGAGCTGCTCCTGATGCAGTGGTGTAGCGCTGCAGCTCGCTGATGATCTCTGGGCTGTCCGGTGAAATTGGCCGGGGCAAAGTTGTAGAGTTCATCTGCTGCTTCCTGTCAGGTGACACGCAACCATTGCTGCCATTGGTTGACATGTCCTCTGGTTGGGCCATTAAGTCTAAAAGAAACAATGAAAACAAGTTGTTAGGAGCAGCTATTTACATGAATTTGGATTATTAAGGGCTTCTTCAGTGAACTATATGAGTGCTGTCAAGCAGAAACCTCATGTACCTACAGTATTACTGTAAATGGAATTTAGTTTTGACACTTTAAACTGGCTCAAATCGTAAAAAAAACATGCAAATTATGATTTCAGTGTTTTTTTCTGATACCAATTTCATGATTATCAATAGCTCTGGTCTGACTTTATTCGAAAAAGAAAATCATGAAAACTGCTCAGTAGTAATTTTATGATATAATGAGAGTAATATTTAAACAACTCAAAACAGCCTTTTTTTAAATAAATGTCTGCTTGTCAAGCAGTGATGTAAGGTAGCCAAATTAATTTCACTTTTGAGCCTATACTGAGTAACATTTACATGTACTTCCAATTTTTATAGTAGTTGTTGGCATTTGTGATTGTCTTTATTCTGAGTGTTTTAGGGGGAGTCTTGGACTTGGTAAGAACCTACACATCATGTGCTAGTGAGTAAAACTAAAACCAGATGGAAAAATCCTTTTTTCTGTCCTCTATGTGAAGCTGACCAGCTGCATGGTTTGTGGCAGCGAGTGGAAATCAGGAGCCTATTTAGAGAGAATGGTTTTGTTGATTTTGCCCAAACTTGCCTTTGCAGTGTACTTCAGAACAAGGCTTAACTAAGAAAGCTGAATAAAGGGTTACATTCTAGTGTTGTTTAGTGATGCATATGGAGCACATACTTTGGGTAAATTCTTTATTACTTCCCCTTGGGGGGATTTAAACTGCAATAACTGTGATTCAATCAGTATTTTTTCTTGAGTGCAGTACTTAAGTACTCTCACCTCCCCTGGCTGTCAGTAGAACAGAGTTTTAGCTGTGGATAATCATACCTTTGGGTGCTGCAGGAGTACCATCCTCTGCAGTCTTGGCCCTATTAGCAGCTCTGACAGCAAAGATTCGACCATCTGATGTCCTGATGTAAGTCCCTGAAACAGAGAAAACAAAATTCATTGTTATTTTGTTTTGTCAACATTAACTCTTGAGTTGTTTTGATTGATCAAAAATCTACTATTCAGGCATGCATCAAAGAATAAAGACTACTAAACTTAACAAATCATCCCAAGGTAATGTTGGTGATGGCTGGTGCCTTACAAATAAAGACTAACTGATTACCTGGGATATACTTGATTTAAAGCCTTAAAAGTCAGAAGAAAGAGTATTTATGTATCATAGAAGTTTCATATTAATGTGTTGTACCTTTGGTGCCTCTGATGACATGGATGCTCTCTCCAGCAGAGATCCTGGCCTGAACATCTGTGGAGCTGTTTGAGCCTGGAATCACTATGTCTACAAGATGGAAAACAGATTTGTTACAATTGTTAGAAATATGTAATAGAAGTGTGGAAAACTATAATTGAATCATTTTAAAATTGTTAAAAGAAACAAACAGAGAGGTTTAATAAATATACAGGTTAGTATCTCCGTAGTGTCTGCGTTCACTTACCCGTGGTTGTGACGATCTTCTGAACAAACACTCCAGCTTTCTGCAGGCAGTTGACGGGGAAACCTCCGAGGCTGGATCCTGATGAGTCATGACCTGGTGCAGAGCCTGCAGTCGCCTGCCGGGGCATCATGGGAACTGGAGTCGACTGGACAGGCCGGGGCATCATGGGAACTGGCTTCTCCTCAGTGTGGGTGGGTGGGCGCCTGAACGGAGAGTTTACTTGTTTAGTACTCTGTGCCTAAACCACTAAACTGCTTTGGTTTACTCTGCATAAAATCTTTGAAAAGTTCCTGACCAGTTTCTCTGACTGAAGGCGGGGATGTTGGTGAGGCTCTGGTCGCTGGCAGGATAGTAGTGAGCGTATGAAGGTCGAGTGTACGGCACAGACGCCCTCTTCTCCATCTCATATCCCTTCTTTGCTGCTTTCTTCTCAGCCGTACTCAGCTTCAGCTCCCTGCGGTCTATCAGCAGGGACTCGTGAGGGAATGGTTGCTGGAAGGAAGAGGGGGTTGATTAAATGAACTGAATACTTATTAAAGTACCAAATGAGATTACTTCCATCTAAAGCAGCTTAAAATTATGTAAGCTCAGGTTATGGTGAGAGAGTTTGGGTTGGAAAACATTCACTGAGGACCCTGCAGGTTTTTTATGAGATGATTCCCCAGCAATCAAACTCAAAAACGGCATGAGCTCTCCAAATCAATGACTTAGAAAGTAACTCAAGGCGATGTCAAAATTTTACCCTTACAAAAAGAAGATTTTGAGGGGTAATCACACCACTGTTTGATGCAGAACTCTGACAGCCATAGCTTGTACGTTTTTCATTAATGAAGCAAAGTCACACACTAATATAGGAAACCAAAACTCACCTATTCAGAAAATTTGAAGCCTTGGATGATCAAAAACTAACAACAAACTATTGACATAATCTGCCGCAATATCAGAACATATCCTCTAGGGGGCACACAATGACAGTGTGTTCTTGGTCATGTTTTTACTGCATGTCAAAATATCTAGATTTTGTTTTCCAGGTAACTCAAACCTATTTAATGGCAGTTTTGACATCTCATATCACACAGAATCAAATCATTTTCAGTCGAAAGTAGGCCAATTTCAACTGCACATTATTTAAAATATCACAAAATTTGGATAAAGGTCTCATTTTAAAAAGCCATTTGAACAGAGAACTAAAAAAATCCTATCTGAGCAGAAACCAAATCAATATTGAGTGTTAGGATTGTGAACCCAGCCTTTCTTGTCTTTGTTTATCTACCTTAGTAATCAGGTGAGGATAGTTGTCCAGCGCCTTCTTAAGAACGCTCTCCAAGCTGTCAGTGGGCTTCAGCACAACCTGGGAGGGGTCTGGCTCCTCCTCCACAAAGTGAAGAAGGGACTCCACTTCCCTCCTGGTGAAGGTCAGCACAGGGTTCAGGTCGTCCACCACCCGGTCTGATGGAGACAGAGAGAAAGGAAGACAGAAAAATATGTTTAAAGATGTTTTTTGTTTTTACAGAGTCATTTCTGAAAGTTCTTTAAGGCACAAGTGGCCCAAATGTGTCTGCCTCGACAGTCAGAGATTACAGAAACACTTGAGACGGTTTAGTCTGACAGACAAGAGCCTCTTGGCAGAAGAGCTCTGGTTCCAACCACTGGCTGGCAAATTAGTTTAAGGGGAATAACATCACAGAGGAGTCTGGACTGATAAGACATATGTCTCACTTCTCTTACATGGATTTTTAATGACTTTGTGCACACACGAATTCATAGTGTCAATGGAATGAAACTTCAAAATGTCACCCATCCTTTTCTTACTTTAAAAAACCATAGTGACAGTTCATGAAGATGAACTACATATATCATTTATTCTGTTGTTCAGGGATGTGGCTCACTCACCTGACATGCCCTGTTTGGAGATCTGGCGGTCATAGATCTTTTTCTCCAGAGTGAAGTCACACACCAGTCTGTAGATATGACACGGCTTCCTCTGACCATAGCGGTAAACACGGCACACAGCCTGGGCATCATGGCATGGGTTCCAGGAGGCATCAAACACCACCACACGACTCGCACCGATCAGGTTCACACCCAGACAGCCAGCCCTGGGACCAAGAGGGATCAAGAGCAAGGTTAGGGTTATTCAAACAACTGCATTAATATCTGACCTCATTACTTCACAACAGTTTTCTTTACATTCCCATTCTAACCACTGCCGTGTGTTACCTTGTTGACAGCAGGAAAACCCATGCTGATGTGTTGGATGGATCGTTGAACTGGTTTATCAGCCTCTCTCTCTCTGAAGCTGTTGTACTTCCATCCAGTCCTAAAAGAAAACACACCATGAACGGGGGGTTGAAAACAAGTTTTTGTTGTTTGCGAGTTACAGAGGTGCAGTGGTAATTCAGCTAACTACTTCCTTTAGCTTGTTAATAAATATTATTCGGATCATTCACCTACACTAAAATAACTGATATTTTTTAACTGGAGGACAGTTCTCAATTATGCATACAAATGAACAACTTCACAAGGAACAACTTCTTCCCATGTTTTTTTCTATTTTTTGTTACTTGTAGTTGACATAACACTCTTTTTTTCCAATGAACACATTTTAAAACATTTTCTTTGTGAAAAATAAGATAGCCATGAAAATGAAATCCATCCATTTATTTTGTCATTGCAGTCAAAGAAGAGAGTCCTTTTCAATAGTGTCTGCTCCAGTGACAATTATTTTATGACTACAAATTTTACATACTACTCTGCTGAAGTTTTGCTAGTTTGAGGAACAACCAGCAGGTGGCAGCACTTACTGTAGATCAACAACAGACTTGCAACACAATCTTACCATGGCTGTTCTGAGCGGCTTCAGAACTGACATATATACAAGGACGTCCTATTATTTAAGAAATGTTCCTGCTCTCACTTGGACATTGAGTTCCTTTATGTTTTCTGTTGGTGTGTTTTGAATAACTTTTCAGCAAAGTCACTCTGTCATGTACTCTGTGTTCTTGGTAGCCGGTTTGTTGATGTTTTGGATGCCTAACATTCTCAATGGACCAAAATAAAACAAGGAAAAGCAGCTCTAAATCAAAATCAATTATCACTTACTGTAGTAGTTGAGGTTGCGGACCCAGTTCTGGTTGAGTCTGTCTTTGCTGCTTGTGTGGGGTGATGGAGGCACTGGTCTCTTGGCCAGAAATTCCTCGATCACGGTTAGTGTGGACAAACTTTGACTGTGGAGACACACAAAGTCAGTGAGTGATTGGACATGGTTGGTATAAAGCTTTAGTGACATTAGTGACAGTTTAACTAAGTCTAAATATTTATTGTCATATCCCAAGTGTGAATAAACTGGAAATGAGCAGGGATCATTTTGAATTTTCCAGTTGAAGTGCTGTTGAGATCACCAACCTGAAGACCAGGAGTTTGTCTCCCTTCCTGACGCTCTCCTCTATCAGGTGAAACAGAAGCACCATTTTTGCGGAGTTTTCCAGAAGGCCGGGCTTGTAGTCACACATGATGTCCTTAGCCTGGACATGAGCAGAAAGAGAGAGACAGTTACTATCATCCATAATGATAATCCCCTCTACTTTTTCCACCTTACATGCACGTAGTCTGTGGATAGAGAGGAAAACTAAGAAGAGACAGTGGAGGTTGGATTTAAGTCCTGGCCAACCAATTTAAGGACTACAGCCTCAAATTATGGGGCTTGACCTTACCACTGAGCCATTAGCCCCCTGCAATTTATATTTTGGTGCTAAATTTCTTTAACCTTGCAAAGCAGATGGACCTGCCTGATTCATTGTATGAAATCCTGCATATTTCCGTGGCAGATATATTGAAGTGTTCGTCTGGCTTGCCAGGTTAAATTTCTTGCTTTGTTACAAAAATGTTCTTGGCATAATGTAAAAGTTCAGTGAGAGCTTAACATTTTTGGTGCTGAAAGGAGACACATGATGCTGTGCTGAGCATGCTGACAAATATGTGAGATATGTGACTATTTTACTTTCAAAACATTTCCAACTCCTTCCATGTAAAACAGTTTGATCACAAACATCTGCCAAAAGATAAAACCACAGCCAACAAGTGCTATAAGACATGCTCCATGCTGCAGTGACCGTCAGGATTTTTTTTTTTTTTCAGATTTTACAGTTTAAAGGAAAGAAATAATGAACTGCGGTGTAACGTGTTGAGGCAGTTGTTTTTTTTAGTAGGTTTACTGTGGAAACTATACTCATTACCCCCGCAGAGGAGGCTTTGTTTTTGTCAGTTTCTTTGTTTGTGAACAGGATAACTCAAAAAGTTATGAACGGATTTGGATGAAATTTTCAAGGAATGTTGCTCATGGAACAAGGATCCTGTGGATTCAGGATTATTTTTAAGGATTTGTTAACAATGTGAGATTGGACAGTTTTCACATTTTTGACAATAACTCCCTGACAGTGTTGGAAATGTCTTGGTGGGGTTTTGTGCTCTTGGAGCAATGTTCTTTAAGTGTGGCAGTATTATGCCTCCTGTAATATAGACATTATGACCTAATCATTAACTACTATAGGGAATAAAACAATTGGTAATGACCTTAAAAGAGGTGTAATCATGCTTAATATTTCACAAAACTTTGTAATCTTTAAGTCTGACAGAAGTTAAATCCTAGAGGGACCATTCGATTTTACTCACTGTAATTAAGAGACACTTCAGACACAAGAACTTACAAACTTGCATCACTTACCCATTCATAAGTGATGACCTGATTGGCTTTCTCCTGCAGCTGGTTGAGACTTAGCCCACCAATGGGGTTGGGGTTCTCTATGGGCTTGGCCTTCTGATTGGGTGCTGTTGGACATCGAGCAGAGCCTGTGGATGTAATGTCATCGAGGTCCAAGTCCTGGTCGCTCGCCAGGTTTTCCTTTTGTAAGGCCTCGAAAAGCACATCTGGGTGGTTCCAAATCTGAAGGATAACAGATGAGCAGCTGTGTGAAAACTCTATTGAGGTAACAAACCCTTGATTCGATAACCAAACTAAATATCTGGAACTTTTTCTTGTTAAAAAATGTTAAAAATCAATGTAACAAAGAAAGCTGGAATATATGAAACAAAAGGACATTTGCTGAAGAGTTTTAACTCCTATCCTGTAAGTTTGGACCTAAAAAGGCTTTGTTAGTCTATCTTTTGCACTAATAACTTAAAATAATGTGGACATATTTGAACAGAAAAAAGCCACAGTACATGGGCATACATGTTAATCAGGGTGTAATTTTTTACCCCCCTCTCACCTTGCAGCAAACACAGAAAGCCTTCAGCGGGTTGAGGCTCAGCCAGCCAGTGTTTCCTGCCTCTCTGAAGCGGTTCATGAACTCCGTGTAGAGCGCCCTCTGCAGGGGAGACAGACGCACCAGGATCACATGTTCTTCTTTTGAGGGCAGCTGGTCCTTCAAGACATCATGACCTCGCCTGGAAGATCAAAATTTGAGGTCAATATTTCAGCAACGTTATCATGAGATGAAAAAGGTGGGGAAATGTCAGGGTTTTAGAGAAAAGGGTCAGTACAGACTTTGTTTTTTTCCTATAGAAAGTTTGATTGAGTAAGTTTGTCTTTTTGGTTCGGAAAACAGGGCGCTGTCTCACCTTTGCACAAAGCCTTCCAGCAGGCTGTGCAGGACATGGCTCCTGTACCTCATCAGCTGGACGTCCTGGGGTGTGCTGTCCACACACTGCCCGTTCAGAATGGGACGCTCAAACATGTTACTGAACTCCTGCCGTGTACCTTAAATACATTAAAGATATGAAAAAATGAGGCGAGACCACGCACAAGAAAACGTACAAATGAAACGCTGGTATTTCAAGCATGAAGTCTACCAATGTTTGAGAAAAATGTCCCCTGAAACAAAAGCACAAGAAAACAGGTCATACCCAGAAAATCAGGTCGGACAAAGTCGACCATGCACCAGTACTCGATCAGATTGTTCTGGAGGGGATAGCCGGTTAGGACAACACGTCGCCTGGTCCTTATGTTCTTCAGAGCCTGTGACGTGCTGGCATGGCAGTTCTTGATGCGATGGCCTTCATCACAAATCACCACATCTGGACCAGGTCGGGCCAAGGCTCTCTCGACACCTGGAGGAGGGGAACAGGTAGGAATATATAAATGCAGATATTTGACCGAGGAACTTTCGAAATCAGTAATCAAATTATTTTTCCATTGTTCCTTATTCACTTATATGTTGTAACACAATTGTTTGTTATATCTTAATCTGCATTCGTTGATACTGATATAGATGTGGGACAGACTGATAAGATGCTTTACATTAATCAAATGGTCTATTTAGAATTGATACAAATATGGTGTGCCTTTAGATTATAGCTTAGGTCTAGGTGTGTTTTTGGTTAAAATAGTTTGAAAACTACCACACTTGAGGGTGAGAGATAGGCGCCCAGCCTCTGAATTTTTAGTTTTGCACTCATTCAAGTCAAGTAAACTCAGATTCACTCCTAGAGCACATATAAAAACAACAAATGTTGACCAAATTGCTGTACAACACATGAACAAAAAATGTAGGTTAAATGGGGGGAAACAAAGTAAAGGGAACTTAAACAAAAAATACAGAAATAGTTTAAAATAAGAAATGAGGATACAATTGTGACAAGTACAGTATCATATCTAATATAATTAAAATATCATTGTTACAAAACTAACTTGATACAAAATTACAGGTATGGCCAGATTTAACTAGAATTGAAAGCCATGGAGAAGAGATTGGTCTCTGGCTGTGACTTGAAAATGTCTCGGGACTTGACAGATCTTATGCGGAGGGGGAGACTGTTTCAGAGTTTAGGAGCAGCAACAGCAAAAGCTTGACTCTTGGTTTTATGTTTAGGTCAAAGGACATCCAAGAGCAGCATGTTAGCTGACCTGAGAGGTCCAGCTGGAGTGTGGTAGTGCAAGAGATCAACAAGATAGGATGGTGCTAATACAGTCAAATCTTAAAAAAAAAACCACCCAAAACAATCTTGAACCAACCCTTGAATGCAAAGGGAGCCAATGAAGGGCGGCTAAAACTGGAGTAATATCAAAACACTGTTTTTTCCTGTCAGGAGATGTGAACCTGCATATGACACAAATTGTTCTGATCTAAACCAGCGTACAAGGAATTACAGTAATCCAGCATTGCTGTAATAAAAGCATGAATTGTTATTTCAAAATCTCTTCACAGAGGTAAGTTTTCATTTTGGCAGACAGTCTAACTTGGAGAAAGCTAGTTTTCACAGCATTTGTAACCTGCCTATCGAATTTAAACAAATGATCAAAACTGTTTAATTGTTGCTTTTCCAAATGATCAAAAATTACGTGGGGAGGGGGGGCAGAGAGCCAAGAGCAGCTGTAAAGTCAGCCGGCTGTGGTGGTCTAAAAAACAAAGACTTAAGTTTTATTTTTCATTTTGAATCAAGAAATTCAAATCAAACCAGATTTCTGTATAGACAATGAAATAATGTGGTGACTGAATCTCAACATTTGATTTAAAAAGCAGTAAAAGGTGACATTGTGTTGTTGGAGTATTGAACCCAAATGCAGCAAATACAAGGAAAAGAGGACAGGGCTCAAGCTGGAGCCTCGTGGGACCCCACAGGTGAAAGAATCTACAGTAAAGGAATATTCACCCAGCTGCACTGAAAAACTTCTACCAGTGAGACAGGACACAAACTATATAAGGGCACTGCCTTTAATGGCCACACAATGCTCGAGTTGGGACAAGAGGATCCAGTGATCCACGATATTATTCAGGTAAGCTAAGGTAACAGTGCATTGTGTGAGGAGAGGCTTTAGGTTACAGGCTCATTAGACACGATAGGCATAAGGGTGTAACACTGTAACACACCTTTGAGTAATTCCTGCTGCCTGTCCTCTTCATCCAGGTCAATGATGACAGGTCCTGATGCTTTCTTGCTCTTCCTCTTCCTCCCAGCCACAAAGCTCTTCTTCATGGACAGGAGGCGGTACATCTCATAGCCCATCAGCAGCACCCCTCCGTCCCGTGACCAGTCCTCTACCACCTTTGCCCTGGTTGTTGTGTTCCTGGAAAACAAAGGAAACAGTGAGTTACTGACAGAACCTTCTCCCAGTTTAATTGTTGCTTTTCCTTTTATACTCCATATTAATGGAACAGCTCCACGTGGTGCCCCTAAATAATGCAGAGAGTAGCACAAAAGCACAATGCAAAGTACGAGTACTAACAAATCAGTACACTGCCTTCTCCAATCTTAAAGATGCATGCTATAAAAGGCTTTGTTAGAGCTATTTGTTCTCTTAGTACAATGAAATATGATCTGTAGCCATTCTATTTTGAGTTTAAAAGGAGGAGAAAATGTGTGATAAATTCAGCAAATTACCTAGCATTAAAGAGAGAAAATTACATTTAATGTAATTTACATCAATCCATGTAATTCTAGCAATTTGTCAATTAGTTAACACAGTTATTTTAGTCTGGTGCTTCAAAAGAGCGTGTCAGTTTTATTGAAATTTATGAGTTACACTTGTTCAGATATCGTTACACTGAGCGATGAAATGAGGTTAGTGTGTCACTTTCAGGCATGCTTGTTTCATGGTCCTGCACGCATTCATCATGCAGCATTCCTTCGTTTCTCTCTAATCCCCAACACACACTCACACAAGCTTCTGCATGCAAGAGTGGGGAATTCTTTCCAGCAGTAGCAGCTGTTAAGGAAAGAAGAGCACGGATGGGTGAAATACAGGGACGAGCCAGATGGGGATCAAACACAGAGGCACATCAGGAGGTCAGTAATGTCATTTTAGGATGTCACTGTTCAGCAGGATTAACACCCGAGCTATTTAGATGGCACTCCCCCTTTTAAACCAATGACCCTCGTGTGCAAGCTTTCTGTGGAGGTTAGTAAAACGTGTATGTTTTTTAAATTCTATTTTGAAGGACACATCTAGTCTGTAAAAGCTTTGTTCTTAAAATCTCTCAAATACTGTATGAACAAGGCAGGTGGTCAATAAAAGGGGTTACAGCTTTCCACATCAGCTCCTCGGACTTACTTGTGTTCGTCATTGAGGATGTGAACCTTGAAGGCCCTTGGTGTCACCAGTTTAGGGTCAGTGTCTGGAGGTAATGCCTCTGGTGGGGGGACCCATGTGTTGAACTCTGACAGCCAGTTCTGCAGTGTGTTCACCTGTGAGAAAATTCAAATGAAACAGTTAATTTCTTTGGTTTAATTACTTAGTTATAGATCTGGACGAAGACCTCAAAATAAAATACCAGAATTTTTCAAACAGAACTCAATTTCCTATTTTAATCCATTTTCCTTCTAAAAAACACATCCATATGACACAGAAATAACATAAAACATGTCTGCAATAAAATTATCAAAATACGTCCCAAAACTACACTGCATTTTCGTCTTAGAATAAAATGGCATGCTGTTATTTATTTATTTTTTTTATCAAAGGTACACTATGTAGTTTGAAAGCCGGCAGGCTATTTCAATATCTACACCAAGAGCTGCACCAGTATCCTAATATATTAACATGGAATTCTCTTGTTGGTATTTGATCTATTTAAAAAAAATACAAGCCTTAAAATGTGTCTATGTCTACTTTTAATCCTCCCCAACAACAAATTTGAATTTATCAACTGAATCAATGTATCTCTCAACCCTACTGAGGTAAAACTAAAATGTCAAGGGACCAGTTTAATGTGGAATATATTTAAGATCTAACTTGATTCCTTAATTTTGGTCATTTTTGATTTTTGACAAATACTGCAAATTGGCTTGTTTTTTGGCATTTCTTCGATCAAAGTTTATGTGACAAATCTTTGATAAGCAATTCTAACTGAATTAGCAAAAAAAAATCTTACATCTTAAATCTTGTTCTATGATCATATCTGGGCTTTTTTTTTATCACTTTGCCAAGGCGTCCCCATTGTGGTGTATCTCTGTATGTAGTAACGTAACAGAGTTGAGATGGGAGCACACAGAGCCAGCAGGGGAGTGCAACACTGCGTGTTCATTACTGACTTTGTGTGCATGTGGACCTTGTGTCTTACACTACTGCAGAGACAAATAGCATTTCTAAAGGTCCCATGTCCTAAAAAATCATTTTTGTTTGCTTTAAATGTTATTATTTTTCAGTTGATTCAATTAAAAAAGACCTGCATCTGATCCTTAACAGAAATGAAACTGTTCATATATTTATTTAGCTTAAATCAAATCCTTGCACAATAGACACGCAAGACATGATGTAACCGATCAAACACACCAGGACCTTTACTGTACACTATATGAGAGGTGTTAGGGCAATATTTAAGTCTTTAGCGACAAAACATCCGCGTTTCCTTTGATAACAGGACTTTCCAAGAGCTGCTTTATGAATAAGTGTCAGTGAAAAATCTTTTATTGTTAATATTCACATATTTCCTTAAATCAGTTGTCACTTACAGGTACAATAGCGAGCACTGTGTGGGCCTTGGTGTGTCTGAACAGGACATCAATGAAGGAGATGACCTGCAGTGTTTTCCCGAGGCCCATACTGTGTGCGAGGATGCAGCCGAACCCACTGCTGCTGCTGAAGCGTTCCACCGACTCCACCAGGTTGTCGTACAGGAAGCGGATTCCACCGATCTGACAAGACAGCAGAGAAAGAGAGAAAATGAAGTGATTAAGTTGAAGTTGGAGTAATATCAACAAACATGTTGAATATTACAGTGTGATGGCTGAGTCTTAGTTCTTAAAGGACACAAAATAACAGGTGAGGTAGGGGGTGAGAGAGAAATCAAAAAGCGGATTAAAGAGGAGAGGACAGGCGACAAGGTGACCTCTGTTAAAACTGTAGGACAGGTCAGACTCATACCTGGTGAGGTTTGACCGCTCGTGCCAGCTGGGGCGACAGGAAAATGTCCTCCTCTATAGCTGGATGATTCAGGTTGACCAGCACTTGGCCCTCTTCGTCTGGCCGGTTAAGCGTGTCATTGACGTGTGCACCGCTTGGCTCGCCCTCTTCCTCCTCATTTGTGGACTCACTGCTGACGTGGACAACAGAGTCATCCTCGCCTGAGCTCAGATCAATCACATCTGCATGGAGAGACAAGACGAGAACTTTAAGACAATTTGATCAGCAGCAGATTTATGCATTAAGCAAGGATTTGGGCCTGCAGCAGGGGGGACATTTTAGTGCTTCATCAATCTATACTTTGCCATCTCAATTTTTTGAAGTAGACTTTATTTTAAAGCTTTTTTTTTTTTTTTTTACCATATTTTCTACATCAAGACTAATCCTTGAGATACACGAGTGCTTTCAGTCATCACTAAAACATCATGTGGTCCTTCAAATAGAAGATGATGCAGATGTGATCAAAGCCCTTCACACATGCATCACCGATATTATCATGATAAAGTCCGCCCGGGTAATTCCCTGACACGGTTGTTCAAATCTGCTTCTCTTAATGGGGGAGAAGTGGTGAAGGGAGAGCAGGGGATTGCCTGTTGGCAGGACAGCACGTTGAAAACACACAGCAGGAGTCAGGATTCATAATAAAGCCGATGAAGCAGCGCACAGTTACGCTTTCATCGGCTTTATATATCGGCAGTTTATATTCTAACTTTTATGATACATGTTAAAAAGAGTATCGACAGTATCAACGAAAAAGTCAGGAGGAGCACTGTAGCATGCAGAAGTGAATATGAAGCAGCGCCACTAAGTGCACAATGATTACACCGGAGAAAGAAACTGGCAGTGTTTTAGGTCTGTATCCAACAGCAATGTGAGAAGACACTTTGGACTGGATTTTTGAGCAGATTTACTACAGAACTTAGAGATGTGCAGTGGAAACAACACTTTCAAATGTCATGATGCACATTCTAGAGTGTGTTACTCTCCTTACAGTCAAATAAACTTGTTGTTTTTAATCCATCCTGTCAACTCTCCCTATTCTACACAGGAATATTTCATCAGTCCTCCCCTCTCGCCTCAGTGAATTACCCTGATTATTTGCTGCTGTTTTCACACTTCAGCTCACAAGACTTCACATAGAAAAAACACTGGGTGGGCGCAAGGAAATTATCGGGGTAGAGTCTGATTAAAAACTTTGTGCATTCATACATACGGCTCCCCCAGGTAAAGTCAGGATAATTTCAGGATCTTTATGCAAGTGTGAATGGGTATTCAGTGATTTGCTTTTAATTCTATCGCCTTCTTTGAATATTCAGAGTCACAAATTCTAATAATAAACAAAAAGCATTTCTTTGACTATTCACTTTTCTTGATTTTTTTTTTCCTTTGGTTAATAAATATGATCCTAATTCATATGAACACTTCTTAAAGAGACAAAACTTTTTCAACTGTGGGTTGAAACTCCAAGCTTGCACAACAGCAGGAAAAGTTAAATAACAAGAGGAGTAACTTTGGCTGCAGCTTCACCCATGATAACAATGACCACTTGATTTTATTGTCCTTGATTCATTTGTCTTCGGAGACGTGACAAAGGATGACTCCAGCTTTTGAACGACTTGTGCTGTTACATCAAACATGGACGTCACTCTGTGTGAGTGTCTGCGAAGTGGAAAGACTGAAATCCATATCTGATAAAAAGGACTTCAACGTCAACAGTATCAAGTGGTGAAAGTTACACAAGCTGGCAGTCTGCGAGGGCACGACGGGAGGAGGAGAGGTGTGCGAGTGTGTGTCAGTATGTTAGTGTGTGTGCGGAGAGGGAGCGAGCGAGCGAGGGAGCTTATATAACTGCAGTGAATGGCTGGTTATACAAGTAGGATTAGAGTGGAGGGGGAGACTGGTTATGCAACCCCAACTAGAAATGTCACTGTGCCACTGTGAGTGTGTGTTCGTTATACGTATGTGTGTTTATATGTGTGTGTTCTGGCTCATAACCAGGATTAGCCAGCTTTATTGCCCCACAGACCCGCTCTGATCTGCCCCACACACACTCTTCCTCTTTCATCTCTCTTCCTCTCTCTGCTTTTCATTTGATTTCTTTCTCTCACTCACTTTTGTCTCTTGTCTCCTAAATCTACATATTATCCATCCTAAATTATCTGTTCCCATTAATCTCTGTCTCCCTCTTACTCAGCTGTATGTGTGTGTGTGTGTGTGTGTGTGTTGCAGGTGTGTTTATCCTATTTGGAAGTGTATCTGTGCTTGGGCAATAAGGGAACAGTACACAATGTACCCTGCGGAGATTTTAAATATTCTGATGCACATGGAAGCTAATCTTTTAAAAGGCCCTCCAGGTTTTAAGGGGCCACACACAAACATACTCATAAACTTGTAAACTTTAATAGTAGTGAGTTCTTTAAATTGTGGGGAGACTTGGAGTTCTCTGGCTTATAAAGTTTGGAAAAGGCTGTGTAATCTGTTTGTCCTTGAAAGAATAAAACACACATGCCGTCAGAGCGAGTTAAAATCAATTTAACATTAAGTTCCACTCTGGCTGAGCAATTTGCATCAAATAAGTGCTATTTATGTCCTTTTTTGGCAGACAGAGAAAACATGATAAACAGATCTTTATACTTCTTCAGCATAAGTTTACATAAAAAGTATGGCTATTAAATATTGAGACTGTGCTTAAGAGGATAAAACCACAAGGATCACAGCTATATGAAGTGTTATATATTAAGGGTTGGGTATTCATGCATAACTGCTGTACTTTTACACTAAATGATGTCTTAAGTTTACTGAAAGCTGCTGGTTAAAAGCACATGTTTTTGCCAAGGTGACAGTAAATTATTAGCTTTAAAAGTTGAGCAATGTAATAACGCAAATTTTTAGTGAAACTGATCAAAACAGCAGCTGAATCTTTTTGTACATTAACTGAGGTGTATGTGGAGCTCTGCATGTCAGGTGCACATGTGTTTGAATGGCACAGAAAAAAAACTGTGAAGGCAGAGAGGATGTCCAAGACTGTGAACCTCCTGGGCGACAATGCTCTATAAAAACATTTAAAAACTGTCGGAAATAATCAAAGACTTAGTATAAGATGGAAAACAGAAATGGTCTCCACTGATGAGGAGACAGTTTGGCAAATACATAAAATTTGAACATGTCAAAAATGTGCGACAAAGTTGTCCCAAAACATCTGAGCAGATTTGTGGAATTATTTTGGAAAAAATCTGTGCTCAAAGGAACACGTTTTGAGTCTGTGTCAAAAGTTAATAAAGGAACGACAGAGCTTCAGAACAACTCTGAGGCGACTGCACTGCTTTGGTCAGTGGAAGACCCCCAATGTAGTGGTGTGGTCATTTTTCATTTAAAATGAGGGATGCACATCAGCATCAGTCTAACGACTAAAACCTAACAACACATTCAACGTGTTATGTATTTAACATTTGTTTTATCAAAATAAGTACATTGCCAGTATTCTCGAAACTAAATCCATCCACTAAACTGGGTTCTTAATCCCTGTTTAATTAAAACTACATTTTCTGGCTACATTTTCAAAACTGGATTAAAATTCAATGCAACTTCCTTCAGATGCAAAAGTGATCTCCGCACGATGTACCAAAGCTCACCCTGTGCCATTTAGACATTTGAATAATTAGCTCCTGGCTTATTTAGGGCTTACCTAGCTATGTGGACAGCTCAAAATACACAGCTGGATGATGAGTCATACATAAACTGCACTGCTCGGCGTCCCTCTCTGCTCTTATGACCTCCACAGTCTTGTAACCCACTGCCCCACTTACACAACCAAAGGTCAGCAGGGGCAGGAGAAACCCAGCGTGAAGGTTACACTTCGGGCAACGTAGCCCATTAGTCATGCACCGACTGGCTGATGAGAATAGTTGAGAAAACTATGTAGTTTATTTCTATTTATTTTTTGCTATAACATAAGCTGCAGATTGTGAGATTTCTTTTTAATCTAAACTGGGAATTATCCACAACTTTTATTTCACTCTGGTTCTTGATTTTGTATCTTTCATTAAGATTTAACTTTTTTTTTCCAAGAGAAAGAACAAGAGACACGTAGTTCTGGGTATTTTTGGCAACTCTATACATCTGCTGTGTGTCTGTACTCACCTGCTTTGTCTGTGCATTCTGGGCTCATAGATGTGGGGATGCCAGTCTTGCTGTCATCCTCGATGCTGACTGTGCTGCTGGAGTCAAGGTTGATAACTTCCTGTCGGACAGACTTCACTTCTTGCTGTGATACTGTTGATACTGACGATGCATGCTTTGTCACATCATCTGAGAGAGGATAGGAATGAAAGAGGAAACCATGGGAAGAAGGAAAAAGGACAGGGAGATGAAGAATGCACGAGAGACATGGACAAAACCTTACATAAACTACAGTGCTCTGACCAGAACTGAAGAATATAAAAGATATTTAATAGAAAATGGCATTTTTTTTTCGAACAAGATACGATTTTTTTATTTTGACTGTTTAATTTAAATGAATGAAAACCTTTCCCCCCCAAGAAATGGGTATTTTATTTTTATTGTCAAACCTTTCATATCCGTCTTTGTCCCACTGGTAAGATGCGATAAGACCTGCATGGCTTTTCACTGACATTTTCACTTTGAGCGTTTAAAGTGTCAGAAAGACCTGAAATTTCAGAACTCTTTGACGGATGATTGCAGTGGCCAACTTTGTAGGTATGCCATAACACTGACTTGCATGACACCTACAGTATACATGTAAGAATATGTGGGGGCAGATTTTATTTTACCATGTACAAGTGAACACTGGGCAACTGGTGGCTTTGACATTTGGCATTTAGCTTCTGTGGCCTAAACTTAGATCTAAATCTATAATTTTTTTACCAGCAAAAATTATTTAGATATATAGCCTACATTGCATTGCCATTCGGCCTAAAAGATATCAAGTTATTATTCTTAGTTCATATAGTGCAGCCAGTTGACATGGGGACGGTTTTTATGATTTGTTGTTTGTACTTGGTCGAATGTTTGGCATTTAAAATGTAAGCTGACCCAGAGGTCAAGCATTTAGATTTCAGGGGTCAGTGGGTGCTACACGTTGAAATAGAAGATATTTTTGGGGGTTCTGTTCTCACCGGTTGTGTATTCAGGCAGCAGTGGTACGGGGAAATCCTGTTTTCTCTGCTGATCCAGACGCCGTCTCCTCTCCAACTCTTCCTGCTGGGCGGCTTTGGTCACTGCCTCCAACTGATGCTCCCTCAGCAACTTCCTACACAGAGGAAACGAAAATAACATTAATATATTTACAGCTAAATTCCTTTTTACTACAAAACAACAACAACGTTTAACCAACAAGCTATGAGAGTACTCTTGAGTTGCGCTCATCTCAGATTCATTTAAAACACTGAATAAAATGAACAGAAATGAAAAGTGTGGCTCAGTTGGCTTGGAAACCACAAAGATTTTCTACCCAGATCTACAGTCCTGAGGAGGTTCTTGCTCTCTTTTAGCTAAGTGTTAGTGTTGACTCTTTATTTCCTCTTTGTCTTAGTCCCAGGGCCTTGATTAAAATATATAAGCAGAAACCAATTTACAACTTAATAGTTAACATTATATTGTATACTACACTGTCAATTTTATATTAATTAAAGTCTTACTCCAAATCAAACTCTTGACAGACTCTGACTGATGCAGAGTTAGCAGCTAACTTGTGAATGTGGAATATTATTAAGCTGCATTTTAAGGATAATTAATTTCATTTAAGCTAGAGGAAGCAGAGCTACCAACTGCTTGTTATGAAAGAGTGGTTAATACTGGACAGAAACAAAGCTCCAAATATATGCTAAGAAGCCAACACTCAGCTAGCTAGAAGGACTATGGTGTCATAGGGGCGTTGGTGTCTCAGTCTGATATTATGCTCTGTCAGTAACTGGAAGTTTGCAGGTTATCACCTTGCTCCGGGCTGTTATGTGGTGATGTGTCCTTGGACAAGACACTCAACCACAAGTTTCTCCTACTGCTGCGTCACTGGCATGTAAATGGGTATGAAGGAGTGTGACTGTATTTGCTGATACTGATGGAAAACTTTCACAGAAACTCTAAACCATCAGTGAGTGAATGTGAGAGTGAATGAGTGTAAATGGGCAGATGTGACCTGCGGTGTAATAGCTGCTTTGAGTAGTCACAGACTAGAGAAGATCAAAATATGCTCAAGTCCATTTACCTTTTACTACCTGTCAATAGATCAATCAAAGTTTAATGGCAGAGTTTCAAACTATTTACTGGTTGAGAAACTGAATCAATTCTAGATATCTGTAGTTTATATATGGACAAGTCAAATATCTATGTATTTGTAAGCAGGAAAATACAGAAACTCTGACACTGATTACTTTTATTGTCATTTTTTATCATCATCATCGTTTGATACATCACTATAAGGATACAGTTATGCAAAGCAGCATATTTTAGGATGAGCTCCATCATGGTTATTGGCAGCCAGAGGAATGCAGCTGCAAACTTCAGCATGGTAGCTTGTAATCAGAGACAAACTGCATCGGTAATGGGCATGTGCTTCAGTTCTTCAAAATGAGAGTGTAATTTAGAGAGGCAGAAGGCCAAAAGAGACACAGCGGGGAGCCAATAAATCCAAATATTCAGCCAACAATGACCATTATTTTAAAGTGTGTTGAATAAGAGTGAGTGTTGGTTTACTCAGAATAATCAGGGGATTGTGTGCTAATCCTTTTTTATGTCATGGTTGACTACTTACTGTTTGCCAAGCATTAAACAGTTCCTTTAAGCCAACTTGAAAAACATATTGATAAAAGAATCTTTTTGTTGGATTTCATTTGATTGTGGGAATATTTTAGCCCGTGTGCATGTTTGAATAAAATGTATGCTAGAGCCGGTTTTTGAAATTTGAAGGCTTCAGGTAAAGACCAATATGAGGACCCTGCCCATTTAGCTTAAGGCAATGAAAATGTTGAGATAACTAACTACTTCAAGGCCTTTTCAGGGGTCTTTGAAGAGTTGAAACTTGATAATCTCCGGTCATATCGTATATATTTCCCAAAAGAGAAAGAGTACTGTCTGAAGAGCAAAAATATGTCAGGAAGTGATGGAAAATGACAAACAGCATGGATCAAACGTTGCAAAGTTATTCTTCGAGTTTTGATGGTGTCAGGAATTTGCTTTGATTTCTTGGTCTTTTTGTGATGACAGGATATTTTCTAAGTTAATTTGTTTTTCCTTTAAATGACAGTGCAGACATTTGTGTAAGAATATTATGAAAGTATTTCAGAAATATTTCAAAAAGACTGGATTCCTCTTTACGTTGTTAAATTGTACATATGAGTTGGCAACATTTTGGCAATTGGGTTAAACTGGCGACTCCTTGCTGATAGTTAAAACTTCAGAAACATTCCCTATTTGCGAATTTGAAATAAGAGACATTGTACAACAGGGATGTAAAATATCGACTTTACATTTTAAGTATCAGCAGATGTAGGCAAGAATGTTGATCACTGGTAACTGCAGATACTATGATTATTGACAATATATACAGTTGATATTTCATCCATTTATAACCATAAATAAATATTGTATATACTGCTGTAATTCCTGCAAAAATGTATGAAAATCATAGAATGCTCCTCCTAATTAAGTAACTGTTATAAATGCATTTTTCTTAAAATTAGCATGTTTTCCAAGGCTAATTTTTGGATTTTTCCACTTCATATCCACCATTTAAAAATATTTACTGTCACTGTCTGTGGAATCAAATAATATTTGTCTTGTTTAATTTCTGTTTTTTCAGCAGACTGACTTAAGGAATGAAGAGACGGGTCAATTCTGGAGCAGGACAGACTGTGCTTTCACAAAAAGTATGTTCATATCAGTATTGTTTTGGTACTGGCTTGAATGAGTTTGGAAATGTAGGCATATATATATATATATATATATATATATATATATATATATATATATATATATCTGTGAAAAAAACAGAACATTTGAAACATCATATAAAGCTAATTTATGTACACCACCTATTTGTTTCTCACATAAAATCGCTACCCTTGGGCCCCACAAAGCACGGGGCCCCGCTCACATCCCTGGTTGGCCTAACTGCTCTGCTGGGGTTACCTGATGTTGCGCCTCATGTGTGCAGGCTTGGAGCTCCTCTTCTTGGTTCCTATCAGGGCGGAGGGAGGGGAGGGGCTTTGGCTGGCCGGCCTGGACCGGGGTCTGGAGGCAGGCTGGGTGGGCGGAGGGTGGGCCGGCATCTCCCCCGAAGGTGAGGTAGATGGGGGAGGGGTACACTGCCAGGCAGCCGAGTCACCACCCTGAGCCTCATTCTCGGAGCTGAAGGGGGCACTGTGGGACTGGTCTAAAAGAGAAGAAAACACACAATGGTTATTTCAAATTAAACTCCAGAAAGTCCAGAACATCAGAAATTTAAAACCGGAGGGGTTTTCTGCTAAGATAAGAATGATGTTGTCCTGTGTTTAAATGTTTCATTAAGGTTCTCTATCCCAAGATCGATTTCCCTTCATTTCAATCAGAAAAGTTTGTGCTGCAGTTTTAATGTATATATGTACGTCTTGAACAATGTTGTCTTATTTATCAGGGTCAATAAAGACAGTGGATAGAGAATGAAACTGGGAGAGGGAGTGGGTAAGGACATGAGGGAGAAGAGCAACACACTACAGTTGAATCCAAGTCACATGCTTGGGGGAGGACTGCCTCTGCTCATGGGGAACAAGCCAGAGTCATCAGGGCCCTTAAAAATTGAAATTTATTTTTATTAAACTACAGGCTTTAGCAATTAATCCAGTACAAGGCTGTGTGTTCCACTCCCAAGACTTTTTTATTTTTTTTTGCAAACAACCAATGCTTTTGTTCCCTGTACAGTGGTCCCCCCTCCATCACAGGGGTTATGCTCCAGACCGACCTGCGATAAGTGAAAATCTGCGAAATAGAAATACCCTATCAATATCAATAAAACACAAACACAAAATCAATGCACAGAGCACTCAAGTTATGCAGAACACCGATCACTGTCGAGAGAGACGCGGAACTAAGAGAGAACAAAGCAAGCATCTCTCCTCCCTGCACGATGTGAAGCCAAGTGATTCACAACAGCCAATCACCGTCCAAGAAAAAAAATAAACCCACACTCTGATTGGCTGAATCTGTAAGTATGAGCATTATATTGTGATGTGTGAGATTTAAACTCTTTTCATTAACACATGATCATAGGACCTAGCCTGATATGTGTATTTCAGCCTATGTGTGTAATATGTCTCAACCATATAGTGTAAAGAAATGAAATTCCCCATGAGCGATTAATAAATAAAGTATATCTTAAATTTAACAAACTTTCTCATCATTTTCAGATGATACTCAAGCTTGCCGCCACCTACCAAAATCAAAAATGGCATTGAAAATCTCATTACTTCTCGTACAATACCCACAGGCAGTCATTGAATCCCACGTAATAGTTCTTATTTTTTATACTGTAATATATATCACCAAAACTCAAGCTTTTTCTGTCAATATTATCAAGCCCTTCCATAAGTCCAGAGCCCACTTGAGTTATCATTTCACAAACTGGAAGCCATTAAACATCATTTTGTCACCACTGCCACATCCGGGACAAACGAAGTCGCTGAAATAAAATAGCGTGCCACCTCAGCACCCATAACTGCTTTCAGCTCTGACTGCATGCCAAGTCTCAAACCAATTCATTTTAACAATGCGTACATAGGAGGACATAAATCAAACAAATGAATCATTACTTGATGTGAACGATCCCATGCCAAATATGCCGGTCCTCCCAAAGCCATTTTCTTCCTGTCTCATCACAGTGTTATTTTTCCATTATGTCATGTTCACTGCTCTGTTCTGTGCTGGATATAATTTGAGGTCATGTTCTGATGGGCTTGACGGAGGTGTGGAGATACTCCTCTGTCATTAAGACAAAACACGACAGACACTTGGCAGCGCACACACACTGTACCAGACAGCACCATAAAAGTAATAAATGGGCAGATGTTTACTTTCATATTCATTGTTTCCTGTGAGCCGAGTTTGTATTTAATGACTCTTGGTACAAACCACAAGCCTTTTTGTGAGTTATGTAACCTGTGGTCACCATTTTAAGAAAAAATAATTGGAACAATATTGTAACAAAAATCAAAAGCTGTACCAGCAGTAATGCAGTACCTTATTAAAGCAAGATGAGAAGTTTTTGATTTTTTATCATTGTTTTTTTTGTTTTAATTTTTTGTTTTTAATTTAAGTGTATTCTTAGATAGTTTTCAAGCTGGTCTGTGGGTTTTTAGTGGAAATGCTAGTTTTTGTTTAGTTTTCAGCAAAATATGTGTTAAATTATTTTCTCTCTGTATCAAAAAAGATGAAAATCTATAACGAACTCAATAACAAAGAAAAAAAAAACACTACTATGTGTAGTAAGAAGAGGACACAAATGTACATTTCTGAATCAAGGGGCTCATAATTCAAACTGACATTTAAGAGAAAAATACCAAAAAGCAAACTTTTGTCACTAATTTTATTTTTCATTATTTTGCACCTTACAGTTACACTTCTCTTTTTTGGGGGGAACAATTTGAGTCCCCATTTGCTCCAGAGACAGACTTACATGGACTGATCAGGGGGCAGTGGAGCTGCAGTGTGAATGTTTAATGTTTATATAATGTAAAAACAATGTCATGCTCTTTCACATGCATCCAAAGTGGTATCGTACTGTGAATTTAAGCAGCACTAAGTAAGATTCTGGCTTTTTAGCTCTGTAGGGGCCTCAATGGTCGTTGAGTGTAACTAACACCAACATGCATTTGTTGACATACAGAGGGAGGAGAAGCGAGCCGACAGGACGTCCCGAGAGACAAATTAACCACGTGGACTTATTAGATACAGTCTGATCATGTTTTTTAGTTTGTAGTTTTTTAGTGTGGAAGTGTTCCTACCATTCACATTGAAGTTACATTGTGCCAGTGAAGGTGATACAGACCCCCTCAGACTATGACAGAGGCGTCATTCAACCTGTTGTAAGGTGATGTACCATCACAATGACTCTAGAAAAATTATATTAGGGTGGAAAAACTACGTAGTGTTGGTTTAACACAAATATCATGTCCTTAAATAAATAATGTGAACGAAATGTTGAGGTCAAATGATGACGGAGCTTAGGGTACTTTTAGAAAAAGCCTTTAGACTTAAATTAGACGAAGAAGAGTCCTTCCACTATTAAGGATGCTGACTCACTATGTAAATAGATACTTGACATATTTGATGAACTATGCTCTCTAATATATGAAATTATAAAAAAAATACATAACTAAGTAAACAAATGGGATGAAAAAAATGAATGTTTTACCTCGAATATTTGCTTTTCATTATTTATTTATTTATTATTTATGTGATAGTGCATGAATGTGTAGATATTAGGTAACATGAAGATCTAAATGTGACTATTAATGACTTTGTTTTGATCGCATCATTCAAATGGATATTGATTAAAACTAGGGATGCAAAAAATTACAGAACAATATCAGTATCGGCAGATAATCCCCTAAAAAGTTTATTGAACCAGCAGATATGATGTTGTCGATATTTGCGGACGGTATTTTGGCCCTTCAAACTGGCCATAAATGTCAAATATATTTACTGCAATTTTGGAAGAATGTACAAATGCACCATGACCGTTTCTCTCATCATCACTGAATGTCCACGTATAAATCAAAAGTGTCATTTTAAAGGACAAAAATGTTTTTCTTGCTCCACGCCTATTTCTAACACAAATGGACTGTTATGAAATGAAAGGTCAATTTTAGTTAGGTGGGGGCCTCGAGATCTTGGTAAAAAAATTCAGTATTGATGACAATGAGTTTGGAAATATTGGATATTGGCAAGAATCAAATATACGTGTGTGTGTGTGTGTGTACAGTTTAATCCTTTCCTGGCTGAAGTGAACAACGGTTAAAAAGTTTTAACATTATTAAGACATGTTGTAATGTAAACAAATATTGTTTGCAGGCTGCATGTACTCAGGCTGAGGCTGCATGTGGCTCTTAGGCCAGCAGTTTCCAACCCCTGATTTATGTGACCCTGCATTGAGCAGTTACTTCATTTAAAATCCTAAAACTAGCTGTATGGCTCATTTTACTACATCCATATGTACTTTATATTCACTTTTCTATCCTTCAGTTTTTCCTTAACTCATCGTCCTCGAGCGATCTCTGATTCATCTCCGCTCAATCTGCTTGTATTTCACTTTCACCTTTCTTCTTCTCCTCGCCTCCTCCTCCTTTCTCAGTTGTTCTGGCAGAGACACACTGAACCAGATCTGAGGCTTATGTAAGAGCTGGATCATAAATATGGACGGCTTATGAAACACAAGACAGGACACAAACACTGACACACAAACTCGCACATCAACGCCTTGTGCGTGCACACATTTTCCAGAGGACAAGTGTTCAAAAAATATAAATCAACACACACGCACACACACACCCACAAATGTGGTTTTGTGCGGCCAAGAATCTGCCTGAGATGAGTGGACAAACAAAAACACACGGCCAACACACACATGAAGTTTGATTTCATAACATACAACGAGGCGTGTACCAGACATGTTCACAGCATGACGCCTGGAAGCCTGAAGTTTCAGTTTCCCACATTTTGAGAACACACAGTCAAATCCACACAGACATTGACACACATCTTAGCATAATGGAGCATGGAGGCTGGTGATGAGCTCACTGCTAGTTGAAAAACAACTTACATAAAACGCCCCTTCAGTGCATCTACACGATAGCAAACTTCCTGATGTGGCTGCTAATGACACCAGCCTGTCTCAGCACTTAATGAAAGAGAGAGTGAGTGTGTGTTAGTCTTATGTGTTGTACAGCACACTAAGAGAACAATTAGGATGAGTTTCAGAGAAATAACATTGCATTGTGTCGATAACAAGTTAGAAAAGATAGGAATGAAACACAAACCGCACATAAACACTACATTACACCAGTCTAGATATCCTTCTTTACTGAACTTAACCCTTTAAAGCCTGAAAACACAAATTATAGCTAGAAAATTCTAATTTTTTGGAGCTGAAATGTTTCTTTCACTTTCTACTGAAATCCCCCCCAAAAAATCTTAATTGCCATAAAATTTAACATATATATTTTTTGTATCTCATTTGATATATTGGGTGTTTTTGGCAACTGATAATCCACTTGAGGACATTTTCATCATTTATCTGATTGTATTCAGATGTTTTTTTTTTTAGTTATTTGTTGATCATATTGATTAGATAGAGGTATCATAAAAGTATGTATGAAATATGATACAACAGGCTTTAAGGGGTTTTTATATCTGAATGTTGGATATGACCATGTTTTTAATTATATTAGACTGGGTCCAAATGATTGGACAAGACAACACAACCAATCTGATGTCAAAGAAAAATTAACAAGCTTCAAGTTGAATAACATGATTTTTTAGTCATTTTAAGGTTTTAGAGATGTACTGTGATATTTTTAGGGATTCCCTGAATTTCCTAAAACGCCAACCGCTATTTGGACCTATTTGCTCTTTAAAAAGTCTCAAAAACTGTTTGGATTTACAGAAACAGACCTCTGAAAAGATATCAGTTGTTATAAAGAAATGATTTCTAAGCAACTGATATAATTTTTGCAGCATTACTTCAATTAAAGCTGCTACCAAAATCCAATCACTTCTTTCTTGTGCCATAACATGTCCTGAAAATGTCAGCCTGGTCTGTTGAGAATTTATTTATTTATTAGGGGAAATGTTGAAAAACTGCTCTTTAGCCATGCTAACAAATCTTTTTAAAAATTCCTGGATCTGCAACAATATTTAGATCACCAACAAAATCAAATTACTTCTTCCATGTGCCATAGATAACATTACTACGTTTTTATCAAATTCTGTTCATAACTTTTTTAGTTTTACTGCCAACAAACTAATGATTAAACTGACAAATGCTGGTGGAAACAAGGTCCTTGGCAGAGGTAATAATTACAGTCCTATTAGGAAGGTCTTCTGCACTTTGAGTTTGGTGCAAGCATTACCCTCTTTTGTTAGAAAATGAGGCCAATCTTTAAGTGCCACAAACTGCATTTTGTTAAGTGTCCACTTCAGGGAGGCTGCAAAGGCACGCCATATTTCAAAGCTGATTTTGCAGCATAAATAGAAATATATTTAAAATGCATCTTTGGCCTCAGCAGTTTATGTATTTCAGTCCTTTTGTGTAAGAGGGTTGAATTATTTTATAAATCCAATTTTGATTTTATTCTGGACTTACAGTTATGCATAGTTGGGGACATGGCTGATTTAACTACAACGCAGCCAGAAACTGTCTCAAATATGGATGAAATCCTGGTCTTCTTACCACAACAGCAAAATGGGAGATCTGAAGCCAAACAGTGTCAGTCTCCATATTCAAAATGCTTTCTTTACCTAACTTTATGTTACACAAGTAACAGGCAAAGACATTAGAACAGTCATGTCCAAATTATGCAAAGTAATACATAACTCATTTATTATCTAAACAGAAAGGCTGTACAACAGTTAACCCCACATTCAATGTAGAGATTGGAATTTTAAAGATTTTACTGATATGATATTATCATTTTTATTCTGCTTATCAATCCGACTTTTTTTTATTGATTCCTGTGGATTTACTGTCTGATAATAGCATGCCTCCATAGGTTTTCTCTGTCAACGATATCAACACACGGCACTCCAGACACTGAATGCCCTGCTGTGTGGTCCTCATTCAACATCTTTCAGCGTGTTGCTGGTGTTTCCATCCTTGTTTAAAGTTAAACAACGATAAATGGAGCCTGTTATTGTTACCGTCATAATATGCAAAACTGAACCGTAGATAAAAACAGGACTTAAGGAGTTTTTGTTGCTCTGAAGACCTCTTTCTTTCTGTTTACTTGTTCATTGGTTCATTTTTAGCTCTACAGTGTTGCTGCTTACAAAAGAGAGCTGTTGTCAATATGGACACTCAGAGAACAGGGAATATAATAAACACTATATCTACTGAGAATAGCCACATTAGAGTCAACATTTGTTATGATGCATATTGATGTTTTCTCAGACCATCACTGTGCCAGAGTCCTGCCACACAGCTGTCACAGTGGCTTCCACACTTGCTGACTCAGCTGTCATTCAACACCTTGGGTCATTAAACTAAGTATGATTAAGTGACTGTATAGTTTGTTAATGACATATAACCAAAACTTAATGACATGTTCTGTCACTGTTTATTCTCACAGAGTTGAAAGCTCCTTTGTGAAAAGGGTTTAAAGTATTAATAGAAAATTTAATTATCTATATTAGTAACTTTGGCCTGATTATCAGAGTGTTCTCAAGCTGGACTCAAGCCTGAAACTATTGTCAACTGTTTCTTCAGGTTTTAGACGCCAGACAGAACAATATTTCTCCAAAAACTTAAAGGAAATCAGTTCTAAATGATAAGCTGTCATAATCCAAACAGACTGTGAGCTTGTGTTAGTTTTCTAAATAAGAGCAGAGTATTTTAAACTTTCTTTTGTGTGGAGGTAATCAGACAAACCAGCTCTACCCTATTCTTTCTTCTTCTGCTAAAGATTGCCATTGAAGAAAACAGGAAGCATAAAACCTCCAACTTCCTTTAGACCGTGTGATTTCCTTTCCTGGAATGTACCCGGCATTTATCAGGAACAGTCAATGAAAGGGCTTTCACGAGACTGGACACAAGTTTAATGATCATTAAATCAGGCAGAGATAAGAGCAGAAAACAAAGAGTCCCTCTGCACTCAAAGATGTCCTAAAATAACATAACAAGATCACTCAATAACCCCATCCTCCTCCATTTTACCCCC
The DNA here is from genome assembly GCA_037902135.1 of Cetoscarus ocellatus. Lineage (NCBI taxonomy): Eukaryota > Metazoa > Chordata > Actinopteri > Labriformes > Labridae > Cetoscarus > Cetoscarus ocellatus. The sequence continues at coordinate 807,060 of JBAMNC010000443.1, forward strand.
GCTTCTCACAGACTCCACCTTACAGAACAGTTATATAACGATTCCTGAAATGCACACAGCCTAAACATCACACACTAACACACACATACAGAGAGCACTTAAAGCAGACTTGGGGCAGACAGGAAGAGGGAGAGAGGACATGAAAGAGGAGTCATCATTCACACGGACTGAGAGGGATGCTCCTCTGAGTCAGAGGGACTGTAAAACACAAAAACAAGGAAAAAAAAAAAAAACAGCACTATGAGACATGGATGCTGGGAAGAAGAACTCTGTCTTCAGCTTAGGTCAACAACTGAAGGAATTATTCACCACAGAGAGTGAGAGCATGACAGAGGGAGGGCTGGCAGGACCTTATGAAATATGTTACCAAATATGATTTTATAATCAGTTTACTACACTTGGCGCCTACATCCTGTGTCCAAACATGCATACATGCAGGCTGTTTTCCAGATAATTAAACAAGTTTAATACAAAGCATTTCAAATACAAGATTTTTTATACTAGTAAAAAGTGGGGCTGGGTAGAAGAAGGAGTTTTCATGGTACACAACTCATTTTTTGAAGAAGATCAAGGGGAAGACATTATTGTTTAATATACATATATTTATGTTGATTAGAAAAATGGATGCCAGTTCTTAGGTTTCACAAAAGGCTGTTTACAGTAAAAACCACAGACAGTGGTGCAGTGCTTATTTAGCCTTGATACTCTATTTGAAATGATTAGACTGAAGAGGGATCATTTAATTCAAGTGATTTTAGTTGAGGAGCTTTTTTAAAAATTATTAAAATAAAAGGATATTGATAAATGTGATTTAAGGGTAACAAAATCTGAATTCCAAATACTAAACATGGGGATGTTTCATTTAATGTTCCCAAAATTGCTAGCAAACTCCTGCACACTGTCCAAATTATACAGTTATAACTGAAAATCATTGCTTACTCTGCTCTGCTGTTGCCATGGTATCAAACAGGTATCAGTATTTTCAAAATAAAATTACTTGCCATAATTATAAATGACGACTTTCACTGTGAAAGCATATTGACGGTCTCTGGTTATTCAGGAACTGAGCTTTCCAAGTGTTTTACCCAGCTAGAGTTCGAAGCTGAAGGAGAGTTTTTAGCAGTTTTTTTCTTATTCTGGATGTTTCAAGAAGCAAGTCATGGGTTTAAGCTGTTGACACAACTAAAACAGAAATACTGATCGCACATGGATTTCTATTATTATGTCAGCCATGAGCAGACATTGACACTCTGTGTGGTGAACACACAGACTTTAAGTTGCCTTTACTTTCAAACTTGCATAAAACAGAACCCTTTTATCAAATAACTGTGTGATTGTTAACGTTCATTGCAGATGCACACTGAAGATGGGGCACAACACCACTCCTTAAGCGTGTGTGCCTTGCTCAGTTGTTTGTGTCAGGAGGGAAGTATGCTGAAGACAGGAGGAACTCAACATGTCTGTGTCACAAATCACCCTTTACATATATTCACTATTACCTGTTATGATGGCTGAAAAGTGGAGCTTTCACCCTGTTATAAAACTTAAGTTACACTGTATTACTATATGGCTATTGTTTAGCTCAAATAATGGTTTCATTTATCAGAAAGATGCAAATCTTTAATACCAGTGTATGGCCCCTCTTTCTAAGTTGTTAAAATAAAAACAATGCTATCATTTCATTATGAGACTTTGCTCAATTTCTCTTTTGGTTTTGAAAAATCACAACCTGCCCAATATTGATGTTTAAGACTTATCCTTGTTGTAGAGAAATCAAACTGGTACCAGTATTGAGACAAAAAGGAAAAAACTCCAAGACGCTTCACTTTTGTCTTAATGGCTTTGTGAATCTCATTTCAAAGAGCATCTCAAACCAACTCTTTTTGGAGTCCAGGAAGCACTTCTTTCCTTTGTCTTTTGGTACCAGTATTCTTTCATATTTGTTAGAATATTTTTAAAGTTAAAATTCCTTACATTTTGACAACCATTTGTTAAACCTTGCAGATAAAAGGCCATGATTAATATAGTTTATTGCCTTTCAGCTCAAAATACTGGGATAAGAATTTGTTTTTTGATCCTTAGCCCTGGAAGAAAGTGAAACATAAAGAGCCACCTCTTGCCTTTATTAATTGTAAGTATTTATAGGCTTATAAGATCTTCTGTATTGCCTTCTTGAGCCAGGAAGTTAAAATAGAGCCAGATATTCTTTTTCAAGGACTTCTTATGAAATAAAGGGCTGAAAAGACAGAATAGGCTGAACCATTCACTGCAGGATATCTATCTTTAGTAGGGAGGATTAATGGGACTGAGAGAGTGGGATGCTGTTGAACAGGCTCTTAGCAGAGTGCAACTCGAGATATTTAAAGAGCCCAAAAGATTTAACACCCTGAACCAGACATTTTTAACATTTCTGCAGATGTTCAGCATGATCACAGCTGGGATAGGGAGGTCATTCTTTGGCTAGTTTCATGTTACTTGGAGTACTTTTACAAGAACAGGTTATCCTGTAAAGTAAGTCAAGGTATCATCCTGCTTTTTGGGCACACTGCAGTCTACCAGAGAAGGGTGCGGTCGGCTTTGGAAATATGAGTGAGATCAGGGTTTACAGAATCAAACTGTAATTGACTAAACCAGACTGTCTGGTGGTGGCACAGCGTCAGAGCTGCACGAATAATGATAGAGTTTCCCACACATAAACGATATTAAGATGGGCCTCAGCTACATTCATGTCTGCTGAAGAATATTTGCTAAACTTTGTTTATTCAGACATAACTGCCACCGTGAGCACATTTAAGCACACAAAAGGAGGGAAACAAACAAATAAAGACAAAAAATGTTACATAGCAATGTTTTAATATTTCTAAACTGAAATTTTCTTTTTTGTATGTCTTTCCAAAGTTTGATTTGCATTTTTCTTTGTTTTATTTATGCGTACATGCATATCTGATAAAGTAATCCTGCACAATTCACGATTACTTCCACCAAGGAGGTTGTGTTTTTGCTGGCATTTGTGCGTTTGTTGGTTTGTTTGTGTACAAACAAAAAGTTCTCTACAGATTTTGATGGAGAAAGGAGAGAGTGATTCCATTCTTGTGGTGATCTGCATTTAATTGGATCTACTGTACTGACATGTATGCCCCTAATAAGATGATATGCAGACTGTGGTGAATGTATTTATTCACAACAATTTGTTTTTTTAGTTTCCCCTCTTGTCATGTTTTTTTAATTTCTTTTCCCTAGCATTAATCAACCGCCATCTTTGTCTGTGGCAAAGATTCACATTACTCACATTGACTTATATCATTTGCACAATCAGAAATTGTTATTGGGTGTGCCACATTTAATTTCATAAATGAAATATTAGAATTTGGATCACTGTTTTTGTATTTGTATTTCTGAGCGAGGATGATCATTTTTTGCAGTATTGTTACTTTATCAAAGCCCTCGTGGCTCAGGTGTTTAAAATGCTCTTTTACTTTCTGCTTTTGATCCTAAGTCGTTTATATTATACAACGCACTTCATTTTCATTCAGTACGATGGTATGGAGCTTCAGGCTGTAACATAATAGATCTGAATATATTTCCAAAAAATGAAAAAGCTGCAGATGTATGACATTATAGAGAGAAAAAGACAGGAACAATGTTAAACTGCATGAAGTTGGAGGAACATGCCAGAAGCAGCACATTTTTGTGGGTTTTTGAATGATATCTGACATAACCCACCCTGCTAATCTATTTAAAAATAACATAGGGAGTAAATGATAAAGAAAACATCTATTTAAGGAACAATTATAACAGACTCTTAAAGTGATTAGTCTGGAACTAAACTTGAGGTCAGATTTTTACATCACATTGTAGAGACTTTGGCGTCACGCCGTCATTTATGTAACATTTGTCGGTCTGAATACAAGATGGCATTCAGCCAGCCACTTATTTCTGTTCCACTTCTGTAGAAAAAACTGCACTTTAAGAGAAATCAGACAAACAAGCGGGCTGCAAAACAAGTTTCATAACCTACAGGATACATGAATGTAACATTTCTATGTATTTATATCCTCTGATCCCTTCATTTTCATATTAATGAGTCTCCATTAATGAAGAGTGAGGCCATTTTGAAAAGTTAGAGATGCTGAATGAAGTTGAATCAAGGTTTGAGAATGAAACAAAACATCTTATTGAGCAGTTAAGTGATTTTGACTTCATTTGAGCAGTTTAGTGGGCTGCTGAGGTGTGATGCCCCACCCACACAGATAAATCCAGACTACAATTCAAAAAAAGACAAACAAACACCTTAGGGAGGATCTCACCTCTTCATGAACAGACATTAGGGACAGGTTATACAACACATACACACATAAAAGCTCAAAATACATTATATAACAAAGGAATCATCCCCTCTGAGGATCTATGAAATGGAAAACCTGTCGCGTACGGCACTAAACAAAAACACGCACACACACACAAGGTGCTCAGGAAATTTAAGTCTGACACAAAAGTGGAGGCTGTCCAAAAAAAGTTGACTAATCAGCTCCATGATGACAGGCAAAAACTCACTTTCTTTGTCTCTCTCTTTCTCGCACTCATATTAAAGGACATCTTGTCTTCACCAACATTAACACAGCTGGAGAGAGGTCAGAGACATTTACATGTCACAGTTAGAAAAAGTCAACTTTCTATGCTGCGTTTAAGTCCTCTTTTTAAAGTCCTAACAGAGAGTTATACCTTCAGCATTTGTACAGGATTTCTCTCCCCAGATAGAATAACTCTATATCAGGATTTTTTCATAATTATATCATTCTTTCCCTCTTGCTGGCATTTCAAGCATCGACTCAAATGTTGGACATTTTTAAGCATGAATAAAATTTGTTGATGTACCCGCTGAACTAGCTGACATTAACTTAGTTCTTCATGGCCTGACTTAGCTCAACAAGGCTTGATGTTTTCCTCTACAGCAAAGAAAGTGCTCTGTGTGTGCATGCTACCTGCTGCAGCGGTATAGCTGTCAGAGTTGCAAGCGGATACTTGAGAGGTTCAGTATTTGGTTTAATTTAATGTGAAATGGTGAAATGTCTTGAGCTTACGTTCCCCTAAGTACCGATGAACCTGTGACAACATGTCAGAGAACTATGAGACTCAACAGCAGCATTGATAAGCTCGAGTGCTACTGATTAAATATGCAGGACTGGTTCTGAACAGATCTGAGTTTCAATGCCAAGCCCACGTTATGATGTGGTTTAAAACATGATGTCTCCATCTCTTTGCTCAGTCATGTGTTTTGTTCTATCAAAGGACTAAAATAATACACTTTTCATAAAAGGTGTCATCGTTATTTTTGTTTTATTTTAAGATAATTTTGTTTACAATTTGCTTTGATTTAAAATATTTTACTGTAAGTTAATGTATTTGACTCTAAATTACCTCTTAACTGGGGATGCACAATATTATCAGCACAATATTGGTATTGACGGATATTGACATGTTTGCAGATATTTACAGCCGATATATCAGCCGTTTTTGGTAAAGACTCTCTGCTCATGATGACAGATATTGATATCAGTACTGGCACTAATGTGTTGGAAATATAGGCAAAAATCCAATATTGTGCATCCCTGCTCTTAACATGCATAGATTGGTTGCAAACTGCTTTTCTTAACAGTAATTTAAAAATAAAAACACAAAAATATTTGAAACATGCATTGAATACTTTATCTGCAATCAGAAACATTAAAGGACTTTCCTCTTTATTTCAACACGATGACACTAACTCCAGATTCTTTAGTAATGCCAGGAGTTACTTCAACTTTACGTAGCTGCTACCCTGTCAACCGACACACTAATATTTAACACAAGAAACAACTGGTTGGCAAAAAAGTCCCTCTTCATTTAGAAAAAAACCTCTTCTGTCCATAGGACGAGTGGTGTTATCTCAAAGCTGAATTTACAGTTTGAGAGCGAGCAAACTCAGATACAGTCAGCTATGAGGAAAAAAAAAACCTCACAGGAAGAGAGCGCTGAATACCTGTGACGAAGCATAAAATAAGATGACACAAGGTCTGAGGGCATTTTAACCTTCTGCTCTCTCACACGGCTGATACTGAGAAGAGAGGGTGAGAATGTCTTCATGTGAATCATCTGTCATTTTTTAGAGTCACAGGGTAAACAGCATTCACAGCAATTTACTAACTCATTAATTTGTTCTGTTGGACACGCCCTGCAGTTTGACGACCTGCTGCTCCGCATTAAAACAGCACAAAATGTACCCAAGATAAACACTACTCCGAAGAATGTGAGGCCATCGGCAACTAAATCATGGTTTGAGTATTTGTGTGTTTCCGTGTGTGTGTTTGTGGGGGTGTGTGTGTGTGAGTGTCTCAAAGGGGGGTGAAGCGGGGAAATGTCTTCTGAAACCACAGGGTTACATAACCACATCTACGTATATGTTAAGAGTTTATATAACAACTTGCACTGCGCAAAAAAGTGTGTGTTCGTGTGTGTCTAATCAGGGCAATAAGTGTGTCAGTGGTATTAGACAGGAAAGAAAGACCAAAAACACAAAACTGCACAAGGAAGGACAGAGAAGTTGAACATTTTAACAAGCAAAAAATATCTGTTGACAAAATGAAATTACAAACACATCAGGAAATTTAAAAATATCATCTATCAAATTCATTGGTACACTTTGATGTGGAAACCCTCCCAACTCTCTCGGGAACATTTCTAAACTGCAGCGAATCACTTTTCAGCTTTGATATAAACCAACAAGTTTGTGATAAACAGGTTTTGACAGAGGCAGCTCCAGACTGCACTTTAATAGGGTTTTCTTGTTATTTATTAGCGTCTGCCCTTTAGGGAAAAACAAGAACTCGACTGGAACAGATGGGGGAACGTCTTCCCTCAAGAACCAAACAGGATTTAAGATTAAAATCTGTACAGTCAGCCGTGAACATTTTCCTGGATGTCTCCATTAGGTATTAGAGACTGCAGCGGTACTGAGTGTGACTTTGTCTCTGCAATTTGTTTTTCTTTTGATAGTGAGTCACGTCCCTGTTTGTAGAAATTTAATGTGACTTGCAAAGTTCTGCAGTTATTTAAAGCTCCGAAGAGAGGTGTTGAAATTGTAAAAACACAAACTTCAATTTATACAGATGCCTTTCCAGGACTTCAGACAAAAGATGGTTAACGCCTCAGCAAGTTTTTGTTTTAGACATACACTCTGGGGGTAGGGTTTTCAGTTAATTTGAAATAATATAATTACATTAGTATGATGAACATTATTAGTTTATAATTCAGATTTTTCCAAGCTTAATGTATTTTAGCCTTTAAGAGTGAGATCATTCCCTATCACCCATACAGCTGCAAGCCACATATTGGCTGAAATGTGGATTTCTTTAAAACAATCAGACATGAAGTCACTCCTGATAAAGTGGTTGCACTTGTTCTGGGGGATGTGTAAACTCTTATCAGGACATACAAAAAGATTGAGGGACAAAAAGACTCCTTTACAACCATTAGTTTTTCCCCTTTAATTTTCAGAATTTGATAGTACTCTGAGGCCCAACAGGAAGCCATGGAGGGCCTGATGTAGCCTTAAAGCGGGAGTTAGGACTTAATTCTACCATTTTTAATAGTCATTTGTTTCTAAAAATTTGAAGACTTTTGTTGTTAATATGTTATAAAAAATGTGTTTCTAATTTTTCAAAGCCAGCAGCAGGATGCCATGCTTAATTTCAGTCAGAGGACGGCCCCCCGTCTCATTTAAATGCATTTTGATAGCTGCCATAAATAACAAAAGAAAAAGAACGAAGCGATATCTCAACAGGCTGACTTAACTTACAAAACTATCTTCTTCATCCCTTATTGAGTAGGGATCGAAAAGGTAATATTTTATTGATAGCACTGTCATTACTGATACTGCTAATCAATAACATTCGTCAATGAGTCCTTTCTTTATTTCTGTAGATTTTCAATATAGAAAAAGCGAACCAAAGCAGAGTTTCTGTGGCACCAACTTTAAACATGCAACTCCTGATCTTTCATCTTGTCCTGTGTTGGCGAATGTACAGCATGTTACTGATGTTTATAGCCTTGACTGTGCTATCAGCATTATTTGTGTAACATTAATCCACTTTAAGGCCTCCTCTGTATCCTCTCAGTAATTATTACATCCTCATCTACTTTATGTTTATTCTGACTGCCTCTTGTAAGACTATTACATTGTGATTTTTCAGAGTCAGGACTTGTGAAATTAAGGTAGATGAATTCACAAGGGAGTTGCTTGGCAAAAGATACTGATTCCTTAAACTTGTTAAGCCTGTTCTTGACCTGAACCTGTTCACAATCCCCGTCCCTATTGTCAAATAATGAATAATTTTGCCAAAGACACAACCTAAAACCAAACAAAAGTCTCAAGTCACACCAAATGTGTATCGATGCAAATAGCCTTATAAATGCAAAATAAAGATCCTTTTCTGTCTGTTTTACATACTTATTTTATCTACAAATGCCTGATGAAATAAAGTAAACAACTCTGTTACTTTTGAAATTTTTATGGATAATGCTATCCAACATTTATATTAGGAATACATGTAAAACTAACATATTAGTCTATGATTAGTTGCATTAATTTCACATGGTTTTAAAAATGCCCAAAGCACACCAAGACTTGCCTCGAGGCACATCCAGCCAAATCCTTTGAGAACCATCGCATTAGCCTATTTAATGTAATGGTGCGTTGGTATCCAGCTAACAACATACCAAGATAAATTCTAATGAGATGGATAAGGGTCATAAGACTTTGTCAGTAATACACAAAAAGGGGCTTGATCCTGTTCACAGTCGTATATTTATTCATTTATATGTCAAAAGTCCCTTTGCATGACACAGAGTAAAAAAACAGCAATTTATGAAAGGAAAAACCAACAAAAAAAGGATCTGCCAGATTTGTTCCCATTTCCTGCAGTTGCCATCCTGACAAGCTCATTTTCTACAGGAATTACTGCTTAAATGTAATAGTGCAGGGGTCATAGATTCACAGTTCTAATTATGTCATCTTTAATCAATGACAGCAGCTTGTTAGTATAAAACATCTGACTATTTTATTCACACTGTCTGCAAAAATAGCTGCCACTGCCTGATAGCAACAATACTAAAATATGAACTAGTGCTATTTTTCTGCAGCTTGATATATATTTCATTATTTCAAATTTCCTTGTAAGACTATGTTACAATTTAAAGCCATATTGTCCACCCCTACTCCAAACTACGGCCATCTGGGTGACAAACACACACATTTACTACCTCAGAGGAAATATGAGGGCCTGAGTGCTTGACCTACATACCGGCTCCATTTTGTCTCTCAATGCAAACACAGAGCAGAGTTCAGACATGCCAAACCACTGAATGAAGGATCCACTGTTCAAGGTGTGTGTGTGTTTTCCAGCAGTTTCTTAATCTCTAACCCTCCTGCTCTCGCTCTTTGCCTCTCCCCTATGTGACTCACCGAGAACCTGAAAATAAATTACAGACAATAAATAAATAAAAAGACCAGAGAGGACAGTCTGTCTGCCTGTGCCCTGCACTCCCGCCTTAGCTCAATGTCTACGTAAGAAGATTACTGATGATGGCAGACATTTACTACAACACAGCAGAGAATCCTCTGTGTCACAATCAAAAATATGACAGAGGACACAAGGGTTATCCAAAAGACCGGGGATTCCAGGAAGTAGACAGGAAATGGAGGAACACAGAACTGAACATAACAGAGCGCCAGACTGAGTCATCCAATCATTTCCACAAAAGACTCTGAGCTGGACACAGAGGAAAATGAATCAATTTTGTGCCCTTTTGAGCCATAAAGGTTTCTATTCTCTGCCCGTTATTCAACTTGTTTTGGAAACTTCAAAAGAATTGCGTAACTTGTGGCTTTTGAAAGGCCAGTGATAGGGCAGCTTTTGTTGCAATCAGAATCAGAGAGTGAAAATGGCAGGTTTGAAATCAAAGTTCTTGATTAGGTAATGGCTTGAAATGACCACATTGACCTCTTTTATTTCATAAGCACGTACACACTGACATAATCTTAGGAATGTAAAAGGGTAAATGAATAATCCACTTTCAAAAAGGTTAACTATTAAAATCCTTAACTTTACCAAGTGAATGGATCAAGACCAACTGTTACTCACAAGTGGAGGATTTGGTATTTTCAACGGTGCACTTGAAAATGGAAAAATCAAAGTTTGCTTGTTTCAACTACAATTTTCTGATGTTGTTTATGAACATGCACAAAACTCAATTTCATGATTTACAGAGGGACTTAAACAGATTTTTTTCTGTCTTAGACCCTCTGTTGCCTTTCTAAGGCCCCCCCTCCAAGCGTAGGACCAGTCCATTCTGATTGGCTGTTTGGTCTACTATGTGATGATTGGCCAGTTCAGGTGCTGCTTGGGTCCATATTGCCAAAAGTGGTGCAGGGATGGTTTACTTTCATAGGCCAACCCACAAGCTAGCATCGTGCTGGTTCCCTCAACTACAAGCCTACGGGATTTTTCACTGTTGAACAGAAATTCATGAAACTTACATGTTTTGTGCATTATGATAACCTTCATGACAGACCACGGATGTGCCACAGATTCACATTTTTGAAGCAGGCAAGAGTAAAAAGCTATTATGAAACTACAATATCGCGTTTGGACTTAAAAGCGACAGACACACTCCCAAAGCATAGCACCATGTTGCAAACCGCTTGTTTTAGAATTTCTTTTTAATTCAATAATCTGATCAAGGTCATGTCCAGGGCTGTGGCTACGGTGTATGTATTATAATTAATTTTCAAAACGTTAAATAACGACTGCAGATTTTACCACGCCATTGTGGTAGTCTTTGTCAGGGGTTCATTAGCAACCATTCTGTTAAACCACAACAATGCTTCAAAATTTAAAAGCAAAGTCAGATGCATTTAATGTTGTAAAATAGAACAAAAAAAACTTGTTTGAATGTGTTCATCAAGGACCCTTTTTCAGATATTTATCCAAGGGCTGTTGTAAAATCCCACATACTCTTGGTATTGGGAATTACTCTGCTGTTTTAGCAACAGGTGCCATAAAGAGGGGGAGAGGGAGAAGTCCTGGTGCAGCAGACTTTTTGTTTTGTGCACAGAAGTGCTTTATCATGCGGAGGGGACATGTAAAACACACACTAAAGGGCATATAGAAGCATAAAATGTACATTTTTTAAAATAGCATAATCTTACAGTTAATAAATGCTTACATAAAAGTTCTTAGAGGGTATATATATGTTGGATTTACATTTAAAGTACTGTTGAGTTGTTGTTAAGGGTGACCTCAAAAAAAGTGTAACACCTGTAAGCTCTGTGAGCATCTCCTTTGTGCAACAAATTGATCTCTTCCAGGTCCGTATTTCTGTCTGGTCCTGTCCCTCATGTTTCCCCTTACAATTCCCATCCAATCCTGCTTTTACCTCATGCCACTTCTTTTTTCCTCCTCCACTTCCTTCCTTTCCTAAAATGTCTTTGATTCTCCAGCGGAGACCTTCACCCACCTCGCCTCTTCATCCTCCTCCAATGCCTGGAAGTACTTTCCAAATTTCCCACACACCTCTCTTCTCTCTTTTTATCCATAAATTTTGAAGTCTTCTCATTCCTCTGACCTCTTAATGCACTTCCCCCTCTTCCTCGCTGCATGTCCTCTCCTTCTCTACCTGTATCCCTCGTCCTTCTTCCAGGTACGTGTTTGAGCATTGGATTGTCATTGGACGTTGTGTCCCATTTCTTATATAATCACCTCCTTTGGATGTTCAGTTATAAAACCGCACAAGTCTAACAGGGCAGGGTGACCTTGAGATACTTGGTCACAGACTGTTACAGGCTGTAATTTCATCTGTCTGACTGGTGCAATGTTCACTGAATCTGTTGTCATCAGTTCTCAAAAAAAGGCTCTTTGATCAGGGAGTGTACTCATCTAACTCATCCACGAAAACACAACTTCGTTTTTTTTCTTCTAAATTGGAAATTTGAAGACGCCACTGGATGCTCTGGATTTATCTCTCAATGCTTGTCTTTTATTTATCTTTCTAGTATTATAGAAAAGCACCTGTGTGACTCTATTTTTATATGAATCCTCACCAAATTCAGTTTTTTAAATTAAAGATCTTGTTTGATATAATACTGAAAATCATGGGCATTGTCCTCTATACAGATAAAACTGAAAAACTGAAATGTTAAAAAAAGCCAAATATAAAAGACATTCATATTGTACAAGCTCAAAATTGATCACTTTGACTCTTTTTCAGCTGCCTTTTACCCGCATAAGTTCAGTCTGAACCATCTAAGTTAGTTTTAAGTCATTTGGCTTACTAAACAAAGACAAAACAGAATGGTAGCTAATGAGTGTTACGTAAGCAGATCATTTTAAACCATAGAGAAAGAGCAATACACATTCTTTTTTTAAGTTAGTTAAGTTGAGTAAAAGCTGGGAAAAGTAACTAGACTGAGACTGCAGTGGAGGCAATTTTACTCCCCCCTCCTATCCATGTTTGTGCTCCTAGTCACACCCTTTCCCTTATTCACAACCAGTCTACCAGCCTTTAGCTGGCATTAGCATTATGCCAATAAATTGTATTTTCAGCCACAGAAGAGCCACAAATAGCACGTTGCTTCTTAAAATTAACATTACCTGTAACATCTAAACAACTAAAGCTTATTTAGATTGAACAAACACATATACCTTAGTAGAGGATCCAATAAGAGCACTGTCTCTGAACTGAGCCCTGACTGGCTGAGCAGCGGGTGTCCCTTGCTAGATTTTCTAGGTGCTTAATACAGAGCAAAGAGGGGGCACAGATGACTAATGATCTCTCACGTGGCTTCAGTAATAATATGTTGGCAAGTTATTATATTTTTGGGGCCAGTGACAAAAATAATACTAACTGCTGCTTTTAGTTTTAAGTTTATTAAGTCTTCTGTGTTGGAGATTGATAAGTCAGTGGATGATGTCTGTTTTCCCTGTAAACCTTCTGCATATATGGCCTGAGACAGCTGATTCCCACGCTCTGCACCCAGCTCTTTATTGTTTCAATATGACTCACTCAATTTACATTTGAAGATTTTAAGCCCAGGACTTACAATTAAAACCTTTAAGTGTCAAAAGTAAATTCAAGCACCTGTGCGAAGACAGGTACTGTACATTTAAGTAATCCCTGCAACTGTCACCAAAGACAGAGCCAGGATACAGAGGCTGAGTTATATCTGACAGTAAGTAACCAGCATTGTCTAATTCACAGGATTTTGTGTTGGGGTCAAAAAGTCAACTAACAAAAATGGAGCGTGGAGCCTGAATGTGAAGGTGCTAATGAGGTCAGTAGGTTGAGCCAAATGTTGAGGTCAGCTGGCAGCACCAACACTCCTAAACACAACCTGATGTGCCAGAGGAGGCTGCTGCACACAATGGGATGACCTGCTTAACACACACGTACACACACACAAACACACGTACACACAGTCTCAGTCACACTCAGACAGAAAGTTGCTCTCTCACAGACAGACAGGCCACCGACGCTGAGGCTGGTCGGACGAGGGGGGACGCTTATGTAATGCCTGCCTCTGGCTGTTACACAACCAGCATGTTCACAAGAACCTCATGTCCTGAACGCACACACACAAAGATTTACAGCGTCACAGACACACTCACAGGATCTCAGACCTGACCAACACGGTGACATTTACAGAACAGAGACTTCTAGACACAGATACTCTCTAATAAAGGCACACTGAGAGCGTAAAAGCGTGTGTGTCTGACACCGCGTGTGCTATTGATGTCAGGATTTTCTGCCTCAGTCCTGCTGTTATTAGAGTTCATCGTGTTCCCTCACATTTACGACCACTTTTTATTGAAGTTGCGAGGAAAATATCTCAGATTATTTCAGCCGAACTGCCTGGACAGAAAGACAGGTTTCCTCACTCTGCATGTTTTCTCTGAAAACAGGTTTGAAGTATGAAGTTACATTCTTCAAAAGCAGGAATAATTATTTCATAACCACTTTTTCTCATGCCAAAACCACCAGTTGAGTAATCATTCCAGTCTAACTTTGAATAATCAGAATCAGCATGGTGGTGAGTTGTAAGCAAACAGTTATCGTCAGTCTGAAAAAGAAGCTCTGTTCTGAAGAAGGGTTTTAAGTCAGAACAAGACTCCTATTGTTGGCTAGACAAGACAGGAATATCTGTTTGTGTAACTTTCTTCAATGATGCCCATTTAAGTTCTTTTAATCAGAAAATTTGTCTGATTTGGTTCAAGTTTCTTATCACAAGCTGGGGACATTCGATTGAACTATAAATGTTTCGCAACATTAAAAAGAAAGTCATAAAACTGCTTGGAAAATTGGAGAGTGGAGGACAATGGGTTGTACATGGAGGTTTTAAGGTTACTAAAGTAAGCTACAGCTGGTGATCAGAAGTGTCATTAGGGATAGGAACTGCAGAGATTTTGTTTATACCAATGCCATTAATCTGATTCCTCATTGATTCTCTTATTTATCACTGTGGATTATCTTTGTAAAATAAGTAGGCTTATACTTGTTTTCTGTGTCAACACTGTCAGACACATGGCACTCCTGATATTCAGTGTCACGCTGCATCAACAAATCAGTCAAGCGCGATACTAACTTCAAACAGTATCCTTCATGCAGCACTCTTTGCTTGTTTATCTACATTTGAATGTTCTTTGAATATTTTGCAGTGTTTTTTTAAGAGTCTTTCTAACTTAACTGCACATCCCTAATATTGATTACACAATTTGGAAACAAGGCTTTCTACAACATAGTGTGAAGCATTAAAGAAATAAGCAATGTGCAGAAAAAGAGCAGTGATGAATGGTTGAGATATTGTACATCCAAAGTAGGAAATCTAAGAAATTGGACAACACAAAGTACTTCGATCATTAAACAATGATTTGATCTTGAGGGGGAAAAGGGGTTGCACTATATTGGATTTTTGTCCATATCCGATATGCAGACATTTCCAAACTCATTTTCCGTGATTTTAATATCAGTTTCGATATTTTCTGTCTGGAGCACAAAGCCTTTACTTTACTAAACGGACTTGTTTTTCGTGATGACAGCCTATAAGCAAAAAAACGTGATCCAAGAAATGCAAAATTGTATGGTTTAGTCAATGACACTTTCGATTAATAGACATGAACATACAGGGATTTTGAGGTAAACAATCATTGTGCATTTACACATTCTTCCAATATTGCAGCCAATAAAATGGAGATAAAATAGTGGGAAAGGTTTTTGGACACCCTTAAATTTTACAAAGTTTCAAATATTTTCATAAAAATATTCACCAAAAAATCTTCATCTTCGCACTGATTCTGAGTTGTCAAAGTAGCCTAAAGAACTTTTTTTGGGAAAGTTTTAGTCTGTGAGGTTGAGCAAATAGTTGACTGATATATGATTTAGATTGTAAAGCTAAAAGTGACAGAGTAAGGCAAAATGGTTGACAAGATTTTCATTACTTTAATACTTTTTTCAAATCATTTAAACTTTAAATCATTTAAACAACATCTGCTAACTTCTAATTGATTTTGTTGAATACAAACAGAGCTTAAACAACTATAGATCCTTTATCATATTTTAACCCCAATCTGGATTTAAGTGAGATGTTCTGTCCTCATTGCATAAATATATTAGCAACATCTTAGTTTCAAGTTCCAATTATTTGTGCAATTTAGACATTACCCCACACTAAGTACTTTCCACTTTAAACTTTAGTTATTGCAATGCTACTACAAATATTTTGATTATGAATAGTTTTAACAATCATTGACTTTAAGTGTAATATTCTGGTATTGGTGCAATCCTTGGCCTGACTTTCTTATGTTATTTCATAAGCCTGTTTTTTCAAAAGCCGTAGTTCTGATCACACCAAACCTGTCCTTGTCAATTATGCATGACTAAAAACACAAAGCCTCAGCAGAGGATAGATAAAAGACAAACTTGTTGGTAACCCCACCAGAAAGAAATGTTTCATAAATGACTATAAATTACTCATCCACACCTTTTTGTTTCAACTTAAAACAAAGTGTGCCGGGGTGAACTGAGGAGAGAAATCACAAAGATCAGATACAGGAGCCCAAACCACAGGGTTAAAAAAAAAAAAGAAAAAAAGAAGAGAGAGCCAAAACCAAAGAACCGAAGACTTGTGGAAAAAACGTTGTTTCCTTTCCAAGACAAACCAAGATTTAACTGGGTTACATAACACGCCTCAGGAAAGACAAAATCAAAAAGATTAATGCAGCACACACTCGAACACACACATAAACTGACATGCGCACACACACCTTTCTTATGTAACAGACTGGCCTGAATGAGTTATTAAAGTGGCTTTATTAGAGCGAGGCAGGTGAGTTATGAAACCCTCCTGCAGATCGACGATGAGGGGGGAGAGAAGAACATGATGAAAAGTGGAGGGAGGAAGTGAGAGCAAAGGTAGAGAGACAATGATAGTGTTGGAGTGAAAGAGAGAGGGAGAGAGAAGGGAGGCGGCAGCAGAGGGGTGAGGCGAGGTGGAACAGTCTGTTTGTAGGCCAGTGTGTCACTGCTGCTGTGGAGGAGGAGGGAGGAAGAGGAGGACGAAGAGGAGGAGGAGGAGGAGGAGTGAGAGGCGGACACGCACACACGCAGCTGGATGCCGAAAGCTCACTTACACAATCGCGAATACAAAAAGGACAGTACATTTTGACCACTGATTGCTACAGTATCATCAGATTCAGCTTGCTGTTGCAAAAACTGTCATGTGAATCTGAATTTGTTGAATTATTCGGCTAGAGTGATGACTGAGTGTGGTTTTGAGACTCATAATTACACCGAGGTTACGCTTGGTGCTCATAAACTGCAGGGTGAGTTTTTGCTCTGAGTTAAATGTGCTGTTTTACTGCTGAAAAGATTAATGTGAAAAAGCACCACACCACATTATTATCAACAATGCTGAGGCTGCTTGGCTTTAATAAGGAAAAGACAAACAATAAAATCAGTTACTATGGTGATTCGGAGCCAAAAATAATGAAATGTGACTTAACTTTTCCTTGCAATCTGTTGGAGAGACAAAGCCAGTAAGATTAGTCTAAACCAAATAAAATAAAAGCACTACGTTTTTGAGTTGTTTTGTAACTTAGAAACCCCTTAGAAAGGCCTCAGGGCTTCTTCTGCTCTTGCATAAATTCAACTCCAGAAAAACCCTGTAGTTATTCTGAAAATACCAAGGGGGGCTGCATGTGTGAATGCAAACATTAGGGTTTTTATACTCTGGATTTACCCCAATAACTACCTGCTGCCCCACGACTATTTTTTCCCCTTCCTCGCTCCTCCATTGACTGACATGTAGGGAAGCCTACAACTGTGACCAAGAAGGTGACCAAGTGTGAAAAAGAAGGTCGGGGAATTACCTGGGTAGGTTACCAAAGCCCCAGTCACACTTGCAAAAAAAACCCTGACATTACCTGTGGGGTAATGTCTAAAGAGTATTTCACTCTGACTTTACCCGGGGATTTTCCTTGTGCCCCAACACTGCAGCTTTCTTTCTCCGGTGTAATCATAATGCATGACACTGAAGTAAGGATATGACCCTGCAGTTTATTGTCCTTTTAATCCACATCACCACTGCCTTGTACCACTGACACACTAAAGAAGCACAGTAAATATCAACAATAGTATATTTGACTAAAGGAGGAGGAAGTTTACCTACAACAGTAAGGGACAAAATCAGTAGGGGCATCAGAATAATAAAACTAACTATTTATTTATGGATTTAAGTCCAAGTGCATCTATCGATCGTTTTATCTTGACCCTTAACACCCTTTCGGAAGGTAAACTCAAAGTTGGGAACATCTTTACTTAGCCTTAAATACAAAGTAACATGAGACTCTTCACATTATTAATGTATAACAGCACTATTTGGTTTCCTCTTGTTGATATATAGATCTACAACATATTTTGAGTTTCATATTCAAGCCTCCATTTTAGATATGAATCCACTCATGGGATCACAAGTTATTTCTAATCAGTTTTAACACAAACAAAAGGCTCCACACACTGTATAACAAAGATGCTGGCTGTAATCAAGTTTGTTGTGTGCAAAATACTGTTGTATGGTTTGGGCTTTGACTGGATATGTGCCCTCATGATGTTTGATCCCCATGACGCTTTGATCGTAAGACCTGTATGTAACTTTGCATAAGAGCGTGTGTGTGTGTCAAATAAATTCTTGTGTTTCTTTTTTTGCTAACATCTTATGCCTGCACTCAGTATATCTATTTCACAGGCACTCAAACCTGGAGCCATGGATATTGTGATAGTGTAAGAAAACAGTACAAAGAAAGATAATCTTTATGGTTTTCTTGAATAAATTTTGTCATACTTAACATTATGCTGATCTTTACATCATGATAAGGGCATTACATACATAGGGAACAGAGATAAGCATTGTTTAACATCCCATAGTACCTTGGGATATCAGCAAAAGCAATAAAACCAGTTAAACTGGGATACAACAATGCCACGTCTTATATTTAAAATCTGTAGGGGAACACATAAGTGTACCAACATGCCAATGAGCAACTCAATGTACTGGCTGTAGGGGTGGACAATATTGAAAAAAAAACTGTATCATGATATTTGTATGGCAATGTCACCATCTACATTTTATCACAATTATTTTTGTTAACACTTTTTTGCAAATTACTGACCACAGCCAAACTTATATCCATAAATATCCTCTTAAATGTACAAATACTGATCTTAAAATGGAAGTTATTTGTTCAAAATTGAGCTCATCTTTGATAACAGAATGTTGGTGAAGGCATGATGTTCTTAAATATTCTGCTTCTTATTAAATAAACTTAGCCACACTGAGTGCCACTACAGATGATCCTATTATTACCCTGCTTTGACAGATCGCTGATATATTCTACTTCTTCAGAATCTGAGATCATCGTTTCACACCCCTGACTGTTAATTTCACTGTCTCTGACATAGTGGGAAAGCTCATAATCACAATAATTCTAATAGGCTTTGAGATCATGATTATGAAACACGATTTAATTATTTAAAAGTTGCACCACATTCATTCACTGTATGTCCAGTATATATATATGCACACACACACACACACTATGTACAATACATAGAAAACACTTGTAGAAGTATAAATACCTTAAAATCATGCTAGTGATAATGTATAAAAAAAGAAAAACTTCCACGTCATGTGGCACAGTTATAATCTAATCACGATTACTCCATTTTCATAATTGTTAAAGGTAGTGACTGTAACTGGGATTAAAACTCAATTAATTGCCCAGCTCTAATGTGTGGTATGGGTAGGCCGCAACAACTAAACAACAAATTAGACTGTCTGAATGTGGTACTGAAAATATATACTTCATATATATTCCCATGCTTTCTTTCTTACCTACATTTTAATTTCTACAACCTCAAAATTTAGAAGCAAAAACTACTTATAGAACTTAATGTACTAAAGTAAAAGGGATGCTTTGTATTGCATCTTCTGAGGGCTGAATTAAACTTTTTTCAAAATCTAACCTCACAATCACACAATAACACTTGACATACGGTACCACTTGAAGGGTATCATTAACCCTATGTTGTAATGCATAGTGAATTGAGACTTGAATTGAAAAATCCCTACAGGCGGGTAAGAAAAAGTTGTCCTAACACCTAAACTTTTGGAGGACTACATCCTAAAAACCTTACAATAAGGGGTTAAAACCAGAGGACTAAAGGACAAATGAAAGTTGAATAATCAGGCAGAAAAGGGAAGAGTAGGACAAAGTGAGTAACATTGTGCAGCAGATGGATGAGGAGGAAAAATGGACAAAGACGAACTTGAAAGAAGGAAATTGACATTAAAACAGAACAAAGAGAGCGGCTTCAGATCTGACAGAGCGGCAATTTAAAAAGAAGCCATTAGGGAAGTAGGAATATGAACCATGTGGTCGACCCGCTGAAGCCTACATCCTCTGATCTGTGCTGTTATAAAAGCAGCCAGACGACACAATCTCTCTTCTGGTCTGAGCTGGACAGGTTGTTCCTGACCTGCAGATTACGACCTGATAGTTTATGGAGCGTTGAAAAAAAGAACACATTCAATCAGGAGAATAAACTCCTTCCTGTTTCACTGTACCGTGGAAGAGCTGCTGCTGTAACACTGACTCACTTTTTTGTTCTTACAATAAGCTCTCCGTCACTGATGGACAGACTGTACCCACAGGAGGATGTGTGAAATAAAAAACCACACTCACATACACACGCTGACACACATATCACCGGTACAAAGGATGGGAGAGAGAACAGTGTGTTCTTTTAGCTCTTTAACTATCTACATGCCATGTTTGCAGCAATGACAGGGCGTCTTGTGTCCCTTTTCACACACAGCCAAACACAGAAAAACATCCCAAGAATCACAAACATGTGGACATATTAGTTAAGTCTCCACGAAGGTCAGTGTGAAAGCTTTTCCAAGTAAAAAGAGCACAGAGAGAAATGGCAGAGGCAGCGGAACATCGTGCACCTCGAGAGAAGCCAGAGCAAATGAGGACACGGTTTCAGAGCAGAAAAAAGAAAAACTCAAGAGTCCTCGACCGATCAGTTTGGAGTTGCTGAATAATGAAAATCTGACCTTAGTCAAGCACATTTTTCCAGGGAGCACTCAAAGAAAGCATTTTTTCTGTTAACTTTTTTAATTTTCTACTACCTTAACTGCTTTTGTAAAACTGTACTCAACAAGAACTCCTACATCAAAAAACATCCTTAATTTTCTACAGCAAAACACAAAGAGGTGTTAAAACAGGCACGACTGCATACTATCTCAACCACTAATCCTCCACAGTAAAAAATTCGCTGGAATGCTTACTTATGGTTTCCATAAGGGAGTGTTCCCAGCTGCACCGCGTGCACATGGGTCATTTGAGGCAACGAGGAAGGCTGTTCTGACAAACAAGAGAGGTAAAGAGCTATTGAGGGCAAAACCTGACCTGCATTTTTCAGTTTTAAGCTGTCTTTCACGTTTCTGAAGATATGCACTTCAAAGGCGTGAAACCAGAGGCAGGGCAAGTTTATCTACAGAATACTGTTTATACTTTAAGTGCTTCATAAAGTCAAAAACAGAACATTTATGTCCTTAAATGCATGAAAAGAAAGCAAAAGGATACTGGAAATGAAATGTAATTAAATAACTGATAAAAGACATAAAGAACTGCCTGGAGAGAAAACAAACATATTATATTAAGGTGTTTGCTCTAAAGTGGTAGGACATGAAGTTCACTTTCTTGCCAACTTAAAAGGATATGCCAGAATCAAAAGTTGACATAATGTTAAACTCTCTCAAACTTGAATAAAAATGATGATTTGATCTGTATTTTTACTTGATTAATCATCCATTTTCACATCAAATCCACAGTGCAATGGGAACGAGGCTCTTAATGCCTACCTTAAAAACACTCTTCATCTTTATGATGTGCAACATGTTTATTAACTGGCATTTCATAATAAGTAGCCTAAATCCTAAACATATAGCTAACAATAGTTTGAATGAAGGCAAAGCAAAAAGTAGATTTTTCACAATGAAACAATGTAAATATGCCAGAATTAGCCAAAAGCCTACTTTACATCTGTTGACCCTGGTAGGTCAGACAAAAATTACGACAAGGCAATAATAATAAAAACGCCACCAAACAATTCACAATAAAAATGACAATTCACTACAAGAATGAGAATTCACGGTACAATTAGAAAAGAGGGCAACAATTAACTATGAAAACAATACAGAATTAAATATGACACAAATCACTCAAATCTTTTTGTTTTGAAATATTTGGCCTAAATTTACAATAAACTTGCTCGCTAATTAGCTTTCGGTAAGCTAATAGCCCATATTAGCAACTTTTCTCCAGTGACTAAGATGCCATTTTTAATTTCTAACGGTTTCTTTGTGTCTGTTAACGGCTACAAGTGAAGATAAAAATGGAGTATATGATTAAAAAAATCCTCCTCACAGAAATTTCCGTCGCTCATCCAGACAAAGTGCAGCAGCGGAGCAGACTGCGACGGGCGGCGCTCTCTCCCCGCCTGCCTCCAGCTTTACCCCCCTAACCCACTGGTCTGATGAACCTTCTGTTTTCCTGCCTCCACATGCTCACACATCCAGCATGGCCAGAGCCTGCCCGCAGCCGCCAATCACGCCCCGGCATTGGTTTAGGTAACCGTAGAAACAGCCAATGGGAGCGCGGCTCGTGAGACAACAACACGCGAGGGAGAGAGAGCCGCAGCCGGGCACGCGCTGTGGGGAGACACCGGCAAAAAAAAAAAAGATGGTGGACGAAACGAAGAAAAACTGATAAAAACGATAAAAACGGGAGGAAAACAATCATACCTTTTGATATTCCCATTTTAAAGTAAAATAGGAGAAAGTTAATTAAGAATTTGTGCTAATATGCTCAAGAAAGAAGGCAGACCGTGCCGGCTTCAGCAGTAATGGATCCCGTGTTACACAACAACGTTAAGTAACTTAGTATGCATTAATCAACACTTGTCGCACGTTTTGCACATTTTTAATTGTTTTTCCCTATCATTCTATCCTCGTTTACCTTTGTTTTTTCTCCTATATTTAAATTATTTCTCCTTTGTTATTTACATCAACTACTAAGTTATAAAACAGCATCTCTGCAGTGTTCCCACCACTGAAAACACAGCCATCATACCATTTGCATTTTCTTCTAAGTACTCTAGTTGTTTCTGTTAAACTTAATATCATTATTTTGCTTGTTCCCATGGCTTGAAAAGTCCACTTTTACCTCTTTACGCGCTCTTTTCCTGCTTTTAACCCAACAAGGATGCTGCAGACGACCTTTCTACTTCCAAATAAACATTCAGATCTCCTCTTTAACATTCTGTACGATCCCCCTAACAATAACTTGTTCAACTAATTCCCCTTTTCACACATTTTCTCCCCTTCTTCCCAAGATCAGGGTACATCCCTCAGCCAAAGGGGCTCCATTAAAGATGCCACCTACCTGCAAATGACTCAGATTCGTCCAGGAGAAGCATGGTTTTCAAAGAAAAGAGAAGAGCTGCTCCTCTCTGCTTTCCTCTTCTTTCTCCTGCTCTCAAACTCCCTGTCTAACTCTTCAAGCCGCCTCCTCTTGCAGGTAAAAAGAGTGCAAAAACAAAGAATAAAGTGGAGGTGTAATTCTCCTCCTCGCAGCCTCGTTTTACACTCAGCTGCTCTTTAGTCTACTGCCTCAGTGACTGACTGACTCACTGACTACTGGCTGACGGTTCTGTGTGCTTCTCTCCAGTCAAAAGCGATGTGAATGTGAGGCAGAGGCAGTGCAGGAGAGCTGGCAGCTGAAAACTTACATAACGCTTCATGCTGGCGCTGGGGCCCTGCTCAGGGGGGACTCCTACAGACGACAAGCAGTTCGTCAGTCTATTTGGGGAAAAAAAAGAAAAACCGTCCTCCATCCGACAGTTAGGACTACATGTACAGGGCATGCACGGAAGAAGACGCCCACACGCTCATGCTGTCTGCCGATGTGTTTGATGGGAAGTAAGAAAAAGGAGGTAACATTGAAAAACTTTGTGATTTAAACCTCCAGACAATGCTTGCACCATAACTGAACTGCTTAACAACCAGAAAACACTGTCAAAAAGAAAGAAAAGCCTCAACTGAATTATTTACTACATTTCATTTTATTTGTTTATTGAAACTTCATTTAAAACCTCACTGAGATTAAGAATCTCATGTACAAGAGTTTCCTGGCAACAATATTAAACTGCAAGTGGAAGTGGATCCAGGTTAGGTAACACGGATATCCATGAACATGCCATCTGTTTCCCTAAGCTGTTTTCACCCATTTTCCCTGAAAGTTTGTGGAAACTTCCAGCAGGCAGCCTCAGAAGTCATCCAGAGTGACCTACTCACAACTTTGTAACAAGGGGAGGTTTTACTGGTTGGACAAGAAGGGGTTGGAGGTTTCATTGTTGTCAAAAGTTTTGAATTGCAGAGATATTGTTTTTAAAGGTGTATTTATTTATTTGAATTAACTTTTCTGTTATGAGATATGGACATATTTACCGTGTCAATAAAAGCAAGGAAAATAAAATGCAGGCAAAGCTGGAGCAGTCTCAATACACACACAGCTGTAATGCTGATCATGTGATAATGATCATCATCCTTGCCTGATCACTCCAGAATATTCCTAAACATTTCATGCTGCATTTACATATTGACTTTAACTTCAACTTTACATTAAAAAGGTGCTTGGGAACCTGACTGGATAAATTATTGGGAAAGTGTGGGTGAGAAAATGGGCATTTATCTTTACACTTACTGCTTGACTTAGTCATTTTCATATATTCTGTTCTGAGAATTTCTTTAACATTTCAGGCAGACTGAACCTAAATCTTCCTGTATGGACTTAATTAGGCCATATCATGCTTTTTTTATGCATGCTAGAGTACCTCTATGCGCAAGACAATAAAGTCCACAGCATCTGGACCTCTCCTGTGTAAAGCACCAGTAGCTGCCCCAAGCAGCTGATTCACCCAGGCCCCTGAATTAAGCTACCATTGTGACCTCACTAAGTAGTTTAAGCCCTTTGGCTCGGGGTGGCATCTCCAAGGCAGAGCAAAGATGAGTTAGCCTATACACCCTCCAGATAACACAATATCTTACATGTCATGATTAATTATATATATATTTAATATTAATTTGGCGTTTGAAATGTTGCTTTCCAATGAAAGTAATGTGCAGTTTTTCAACTACTGATATTTTACCAAGACAAGAGCTCATAGACCAACTGTTTGACTGACTGACTGGACGGTGCCAGCATTGTATGACTCACTGAAAAGGCTGGCTAAAGTGATTCCAGAAAAAGTACCAAGAAGCGTGTGCTTTTCAGAATGTTTGCCAATGGAAAATCAGGTGGAATGTTCCAAGAGAGGATAGGAAGCTCTGGGATACTGTAATGACAATATGAGGCACTTGAACCAGAGAACAGCGGAAATTTCAAATTCTGCTTTTCATGACAACCTTCTAAATGAGGAGAGTCATGTGAAGACATCTGACCTCTCACACACACATTCTTACGTATGACCGAGATGTGGCCCTGTAGGCCCAGACAGTAAGTGTGTGTCAGAGTGCAGGGCACAGGAGAGGAATGTATGTCAGAGTCAAGGTCCGTCAAATACCAGCTCCCTGCATTAAGTAACTCCACGTTCCACACACACTCCTTCTTTGTGTGACGAGCTGCAAGGTAATCCTAACTTTAATGAACACAAGTACAAGATGTAACTGGGCAAATGCCTGCTGAAAGGTCACTTACATGTTACTTTGTCTTGGCTCTACTCAAGTGGACAGTCTGTGAAAAGAAGAAGTCTGTAATCTATTTCACTTTTTCTAGCACAAGATAGACCCCAAAAAAGGGAAGAATGGCTTTAGTACAAATCTGCAACTCAGAAAAGTTACATAATCGTGACTTAAACTTCAGTAAAATTATACGATTAATCATGCTTTTGTCAGAATGCAACAGAAAAACATACTTCCTCATGGAATGGAAGCATTCATGTGCTCACAGAAGTAAGAAAACCACTGGACATCCTGTTTTTTCAATAGGTAAAAAAATAACTAATTTATTCAACTACAGTTAACAATTTACATCAACTTAACTTCTATTTAATAAGCTCAATTCAACTGACAACAAATAAAAGTGATTCACACTTTTTGACTCTTTTTTTTTTTACTGTAACTTTGTAACAGTCCTTTTTAACCAGTTGCTGTTGAACTGATGTAACTTCAGGATTTGCACTACCTCCTTGAAGTGTAATTACAACCTGAACTAAAAAAAATACCACTGTAATTTATGGCACAGTTTCAGTAAAGAGCAAAACGTGATAGCTGAAAAGATGACACAAAAGCAAACATGCTTTAAAAAGAGAGCAGTTACAGTAGCCCAGCATGCATGCAAGATTGTGATAAGACTGTACAAATCTGGTTATTTTTTTCAACAAGCTCTCAGTGAATTGTGCCGATATCACAAGGGGGAAGAATGCATTTAAATCCTACATAAACAGGTAAAACATACTCATTAACACAACAAGGGGAAGTGAAATAAAATGTTTGGACGTTTGTTCTCGAAGGGCTTCCATATATCTGACTTTTTGCAACCATTTTTTTCATATTAAACATTTGTATGACTATAGATTGAAATACTGATGAGAACCAGTTGCAAGTAGATTGAGGAACTGATATGATGCCTTTTAATTCTCTCAGCAGTGTTGTCCACTTAGGTCAATGTACACGACAAACAATAATATACTTACTGTAGCAAGAGGCAGTCAGCATGAATGACAATGAAAGAGGCATGGCAAATCAGATACAAGAGTGTTCTAAATTTTGGCATAGTGAAGGAAAATGTCTTTCATGTGATAAATAAATGCCTGTTTTAGCCAGAAAAATGAGTTCAATTACAGAAAGTGGCGACCGGGGGTGAGCAGCATAAACAGAACTTGTGATACTAGCATTATTGTTTTGGCCCACCTAATTGTGCATTGCTTAGTCGGCAACTGTAATGTGCATTTGTGGCTTTATTTTTGCTAATTGCTAAACTAGACGTGAACCTCTACAGCAGGGGTCACCAACCTTTTCAAGCCTGAAGATGAGGAGTATTATGAAGGGCAACTTGCTTTGTTTAATGACTTTAAGTTTTATAAATAATAAATCTTATGCATTTAATAGGCTACATATCACACTGTATGTTTACTTTGTAATAAATTCTAACAACAATTATTACTACAGATTATGAAATAATATGAAAACGTTATACTTACATGCACCTTGAATAATTGATTTCTCTGTTAAGCTTTGCTGCTACAGCAGTCACAGTTTTGTGGATTTTTTTGTACAGGTAAAATGTAAGGGCTCTGGCTGTTACTCATGTTGGAGGTGTGGTGTCAGCGTCAACGTAAACTTTGACCCACATGCTACATTTGTTATTTTTGTATTTATTTAGTGTGATTTATTAGCAAAACATAACACTGAAATTAAAAAATGTATTTATTTCAATTCCTGTGATGGTAGCGTGTTATTTTTTAAACATCCTTGAGGGCACCTCTTTGGCTCTCTGTGGGATACCAAATGCTCGCGGGCACCTTGTTGGGAACCCCTGCTCTACAGTTTGGGCACAACCCGCTTAGTTTTTCCATTACAGTATAAATTTTGATAGTACCTCTTTATCATCAGCATGGTCGGGGCAAAAACGAGCATGACATCCTCATAACGACAAACAAGGACAGAGAAGCTACTGGCCCTCCTCGGTTCCTGGCTTTTTGTCACAGGAAGGAGATGAGTTTTGTATCAGAGACAGTTGCATGCAGCAAGAAACATACTACTAAAAGAAGAGAAGAGTTTGGGGAGCCATAGAGCATCATAGAGCCACAAAAGGGAGGCATTTCAGAGTCTGATACCCTCATGAAGTGGTGATACTCCACCCATAAAGTGTTCAGCAGTGTCTCCAGGTCCCACTTTAGTCTTTGCTCAGCTCACTTAGAGCCTTGCTGGATGTAAGAACTGCGCCAGGTACCAGGTACACTTTCTTTCTTAGGTTCTTTTTGTGCTATTGTCTATTATGCCTTTTGTGTTTGTCTGTAAGAGTTCTTTGATTTAAATTGAACTCTTTGTTTTTATTTCCTTTTGTGCTTAAGCTCTTGCAGTTTGCTGTCTGTATGTTTCTGCCTGTTTGTCAAAGCACTTTGTAAACCTGTTTTTAAAAGTGCTATACAAATAGTTATTATTATTATATTGGCAAACCAGTCAAGTCAATACCAGCTGATGGAGAAGTCAGAGGGAAGTGTAAGTCACTTGTTTACATCAAGATAGTGACATTTTTCAAGCTTTCAACTACTGAGCCCCTTCTGATTTGATTTTTTAACTCATCCATTACACAAGAAGCTCTGTTGCATCAATAGTTTGCCACCAGGCTTCACATACGCTGTTAGAAATCTAAGTCTGAATAAAGACTTTCCACACTCATGGTTTATGACAGCCTAGCAAAACTTGTTTAATGAAACTGTGAAGGAGCTTTTGTTCTTTTAACATTTCTGTGTAGCGTCAGGATGTTACAAGCACTACCGAACATGTGAAACTGCATCCTGTTCGGAGGAAACCATTTATTTTATAGCGCGTTCGTCTGACACCTTCAGTGAATTAAATAGTTGGTTAGAGTGTTTCAACAGACCTGAGAGGTGATTATGGAAATTTACAGGATCCACCTCACCCAAGATAATCACTCCAGGACTGGCACAAATTTCTTTTCTAGTTTCGTGCTCTTTGATTAAAAAAAAAATCTTCAGTTTATGCAAATACTAGTGTTAAGTAACGTGTGTTTTACCTAAATAGATTTAAACTGAAGGGAACTCGGACAAGGATACATATTTTTTGGCACAAGGACAACTCCTGCATCTATTTCATAACATGCCTTATGAAACCTCTGAGCTCCACTCTGCCTGAGTGGCCGGGCCACAGACTTGGCACTGCAGCACATGTAGGTCAGTGTTATAGAAACCCCCTCCCCTGCCTGCATATTTAAACATATTCAGATGAGTGGGGAAAACAGCAGAAAAAGATGTGGACTAACACTGAGATGAGAAACAACAGAGGCAGATGTGAAAAAGTAAACTTGTCAGAAAAGCTGTCAAGACACTGAAGTTATGAGTCAATCATTTCTGAGTTACTCACCCATGTCATGTGGTTGAAAGTTTTCTGTGCGCCCCTTAGTCTGGTGAAAGGTCCATGCTGCCTTCACACTTTCACTCTCAGAAACCCTGTCCAGCTGTTTGTGCTCCTCCCCAACACTGCTAACACACTTCCTCTGTGTCCCGTCTGACGCGAGCATGTCAGAGTGTGTGTGAGGCTCTCAACATCACGCTCTAGTCTCGTCTAGCTGCTGTGCCGGCACTCCGGCGAGGACAGAAGGCCATTGGGACAATTACAAAACAATGGGTCGCTTAAAGCTGCCCCGGCCTGCCGTGTGTAGGACAACCCCCACTTATCCTTCTCTTCCTGTCACCCCCCCTCCTATCTTACTTCCCTCCCTCCGCAAACTGACACAGTCTGTGACGTCAGCAAGCCACGCCCACTTTAAAGAGGCTGCCTTAGGTAACAAGGGTAAGAGGTTCAAATAGGAGAAAATGGACCGACAAAAGGGACAGAGAGATGAAGGATGATGGGAAAAATGAATAAAAATGAGAGGACAACTTCAGGGATGAAAATGACGACTGAATGTTAGCAACAATTTTCTGTTTGGTTTGTTTGTGGTGGTTTTGTGGTGTGATCCAACACTGAAAAATATGTTGGATGGAAAAAACATATTTTGATAAAACAGGGATATAAAAAATAGTAAAGAGGGATGTACAACATTGGTTTTGTGTAGCTATTCAGTATGCAAGTTTTTTTCTCATTATAAGCTACGGTAGGTAAATATGCACACTTACTTTATTTACATTGAAAAGTAATAGCTATAATGTGCCAGTTATTTTAACTGTGACCAGGATTTTTTTTACATTTTGAATGTTATTGTTGATCAGGTAAATCATTTGTGGAAAAAAAACAGGAAAAAAACACAATAAAAGGCATTTAGTCTGAATTTTACTAAGGAAAAAATAGGTAACAGAGGAAAATGCTGCACAAGTGCTTTGTGATTTTAAATTGTCTTTGCTGTACAAGCCAAAAAATCTAATTTGAAGACTTTTCTACAACAGATGTGATCATTATTGGGGTTTATAAAATCATATATATGTACCTTTGGAAAAATAGCTTAAAATAAGAATACTAAACCTCAGAACCAGCTAGTTGTTGTTATAGATGTTGTTCATATATTCCTGAACAAAGCCACACTTTTTGAGGAAAAGTGAAAATGTGACAGAAGGGGCTCAGAGAAAAAGATTTGGTTATCCTAGTACAAAAATGAGTCTTTCTGTAGCATTTTCAGATCAAACTATAATAAAAGAAAACCTTTGATACCAAAAAGTAATTGAAAAGTTAGTTGAAAATGTATTTTATAGCTTTTTAAGTAAAGCAGTCTTAAAAGTAGTGCTATATTCTTTAAATAAATTTAATGTGCTGTGGTGACAATAAACCTGTTTAACTGAAGCATTTTGAAATAAGTGAAAATATGAAAAAAAAAAAAGAAAATTTGAAAGAATTAATACATTGTTTGAATCAGTTTTGTATGTATCAATGGGTCGATTACTACTTTTTGTAGCTTATAAGCTGTTATTTATTTAATTAGAGCCAGGACAATCAGCCATTTCAGGCAGCTACTGGCACTGTTAATGGGAGTAGAGTTAGAGGTCCAGATGCTACGAACTTTGTTGTCATACACATAGAAGTGCCCTATCACACCAAGTGGACATACTGGTGATCCCACTAATAAAAGCTAGGGCTTATTAAAACAACAAGGTTTATTAATGTGAAAAGCTGAAGTCAACTTTTGTAACCCAGCAGTAAAAAGTGCAAGTGAGAAGTGCTCTGAGATTTATGGTGTGAATGCTGCTGCAAGCAAAACAACAACAACAAATCTGGTATGATTTGAGCTTTGTGACATGGTGCAGTATCCTGCTGGAAATAGCCATCAGAAGATGGGTACAGTGTGGTCATAAAGAGATGGACATTATCATCAGCAATACTCAGATTGGCTGTGGCATTTCAAAGACACTCAGCTGGTACTAACTGGCCCAAAATGAGCCAAGAAAGTATTCCCCACATCACAGCACAACCACTGGCCTGAACCTTTGATACAAGGCAGGATGGATCCATGCTTTAATGATGTTCGTACCAAATTCTGACCATCTGAATGCTGCATCAGAAGTCCAACATCCATCCATTCATCACCCGTTCCCTTTAGGGTTTGAAGGGGCTTCTAAACTGTTTCAACAAGTAAATAGAGAAACACATGTGAAGGCCGGGCAGCATGGTGGTGCAGGAGGTAGTGCATGTGCCCCACAACAAGAAGGTTGTTGGTTTGATCCCTGTGTCGGTCAGGGCCTTGCTTTGTGGAGTTTGCATGTTCTCCCCAGTAATGCATGGGTCCTCTCTGGGCACTCTGGCTTCCTCCTACAAACCTAAAATGGTTGTCTGTCTTTCTATGTGGCCCTGCAACCAACTGGTGACCAGTTCAGGGTGTACCCTGCCTTTTGCCCGATGTCAGCTGGGATAGGCTCCTGCATTAAAGAGATACGTGGTAAAGATGGATGGATGCAAAAGGCTCTGGCTGACACAATGAATTCGATCTAGCAGTCTTCCAGCTGTGTGCCACGTGCGCTGACTTGCTGCGCCACTGTGCCACCACAAAGATGTCATTTTCTGAAAACAGCTGTCTGTTTCAAAAACCTTCATTAAAATACACCAACCAGGCATAAAATAATGACCACTGACAGGGGAAGTGAACAACACTGTTATCTCCTCATCATGGCGCCTGTGAGTGGGTGGGATATATTAGGCAGCAAGTGAATATTTTGTCCTCAAAGTTGATGGTAGAAGCAGGAAAAATGGCCAAGTGTAAGGATTTGGGCAAGCTTGAGAGGGGCCAATTTGAGATGGCTCGATGGCTGGGTCAGATCATCTCCAAAACTGCAGCTCTTGTGGGGTCTTCCTGGTCTGCAGTGGTCAGTATGTATCAAAAGTGGTCCAAGGAGCAAACAGGGGTGAACCGGAAACAGGGTCATGGGCGGCCAAGGCTCAGTGATGCATGTGGGGAATGAAGGCTGGCCCTTGCAGTCTGATCCAACAAATGAGCTACTGTTGCTGAAATTGCTGAAGAAGTTATTGCTGATTCTGACTGAAAGGTGTCAGAATACACAGTGCATTGCAGATTGTTGCGTATGGGGCAGTGTGTCGCAGACCAGCCAGGGTGGCAGGTAGTCATAATGTTATTTCTGACTGGTGTCATATATAAAATGTGTAATTTTACACACAGCTACGCACACAGCTTTATTTTAATCCTTAGAACCTGGTGTTAACCTGAGTAGTAAACTCACATCCTAAAATGGCATAAATTGAGGTAATTTTGTCAATTTTTTGGAGCTTATAATGAAAATCATTTTGTTCTACAGCAAGACTGGTACCACTGGTATCTTCTCATGTGGTTAAAACTAGCAGAAAAGAGAAAAATACAGCTGGAAGAATTGTAAAATAAAACCCAGAAAAGTAAGTAAATAAGCAGAGAACGATGAAACGAGAAAAAAAAAAAGAGAAGTGATGAAAAAAGTCATGTGTTACTAGTTTCTGGTCAGCGCACGCGTTGGAAAAGTCTTGTTTGGCTTCTTGGGGAGATATCGCACATCATAAAGGCCGTAAACACGTCATAAACACCTCAAATGACACAGACAGTTAATTTCAGCTACTCTTAAATGTAAAAACTATCAAGGCTGTGGTTGGCAAGAGGAAGTAAAGAGAATTGTGGTCCTTGTTTTATGAGAAATTTTCAAATGAGTTGTCTGTGGTCCACAAGCAGAGAAAAACTGAAGCAAAACAAACACAAAAAAATGGAGAAGACCACAGGGAAGAGGAGGAGCAACCTTTAAAGGCAAGAAAGACAGGAAGAAAATGTGAGAAATGATAAACAACGGACGAGAAGAGAAGATAAAGATAAGAACATGTCAAACACCTGAAAGAGTGACATCAATTTCTGCAAAACAAAAAGGAAAATGTGACATATCAGCAGCAAAAGAGGGAGGGGGCTGTTTCAAAACAACTCATGAACCTGAAGACCCCTTTAAACCCATGTCATTGGTGAAGGATTATCCTACATACACACACACAAGCAGAGGGGAAGGTGAAATCCTAGCCTCACATGGCTGCACAGAGTAACCCATATTACTGCAGAGACTGGGGGAGGGGCAAGTCGGGTGAGAGAGCAAAGTGGGGGAGGAGACAGGAGGAGGCGGTGACAGCAGCAATGAGAAGAGGAGGACCAGGCTGGCAACTCATGAGCAAACTGACACACACACACATTCACCTTTGCCATACTACCACAGATCTGGTGTGGAGCCACACCTCCTCATCTGAGGGGGGAAAGCTCGCATTTCATTGTTTACATAACCTAGATCGACCAATGAGAGAGAACAAGAGAGAGAGGAGAGTGACTGACAGACTGGGAAATGTCATTTTTTGAGCACTGCTTTGTCTGAAACTGCCCAATAACTTCAGACCTGCCACTGAAAGGGTCTGACCAAATATAACATCATACGGATAGCTGATTTATTCAGTAAAAAGGGTAAAAAAAAAAAAATCATGTGCCAATAAAAGTATACGTTGGAAAGGATTAGTATGATTTATGAAGTAAAAACTGCGAAATATATTCATCATGGCCCTTTAGTTGGGCAGAGTGTAGGGACTGCACTGGACTCTGAGTAAGGCAGGGTAAACACTCTTCAGAGCTGTCACCTTATACCTGATATTGAATATCTGTTTGAACCTGGGGGTAGAAGTTCCCGTTCAAACTGTAATTATACATTGAAATTGAAAATATACAGTGCGCTGAACAGCCTGATGCAACAGAGGGCGCTCACAGTGCAACATGACGTCCATTGCTTTCTTGACCACAACAATGAGGAAGTACACACGACAAAGTGGAGGACAGGCAAAGCCACTCCGAGCGGAAAACAATGCTCTGAGGAGGCACTTTGGGCTCCACAACGCCAATGACAAAATAAAAAACAAAGACCTACTGGAAATGCTTTGAGTCTGTTGTTGCAGCTTGGACGGAAGAACATCTTTAAATATCGTGGGTATTTAATTTGATTTTTGGAGAAAGTGGCAACCTTAACACTCTTAGGGGAAGGCAACATTTGTTTTTTTTCAATACAGGTGTCAAATAGATACTTTTAAAACTGTGCCAGTGACCAAATTATTGCAGATTAAATATATTAAAAAAAAACAAGTCTGATAAAGGGCCTTGTCTTGGCTAACATGTTAATGTTTCTGATGTCTTTAATGTTTGTTTCTCATCCGATGTGTTGGATACAGGGATGTCAAGATATTAAATGTTTACCTCATGATTAAAATGGTCAGATTTTATTACCATAATAACACTGTCACTACATGTATAGAAACAACACAAAATTATTTTTAGGGGTCAAATTGACCATGAGCCTTAATGTTCGTCTCTGCTATGGCAAAATAATCTTATAAGGAGCAAAAGGAGGGGTGAGGCAGTCTGCTGCAACAAATGTACTGAAAAATGTGTAAGAAAGTAATGGCAATAACTATTAAATGATAATTTAAATTTGTTTGAAAGACTTTGTTTTGTTTTTTTACTATTCTCTATCCTGCAAATTCCACATATGTGTGCTTAGATACCCAGCTCACAGTGAGGCTTATTATCAACAGCTGAGGATTTTTTTCTAAAAAATGAAAGGAATTTAATCATCTACAGTCCATTATATCATCAAAAGATTTAGAGAAGGTGGAGAAATCTTGGCACGTAAGCAGCAAGGCCAAAAAAACAACACTGAATGTCTCTGACCTTTGATCCCTCAGCAAAAACTGCATTAAAAAAATGACATCATTCTGTAAAGGCTATTACCACGTGGGCTCAGGAAAACTTCTGAAACCAGCGTCAGTTAAAACAGTTTGCTGCTACATCTTCATAATCTGACACGCCAGACAGTTCCATATATCTGCCATGGAAATATTACACTAGTCCTAGGTCCTGCAGCATTTCATACAATGAATCGCGCAGGTCCATCTGCTCTGCAAGGTTAGCATCTTCAACTGCAACAGTGAAAGCTGGGCCTTTGGATTGACTCAAAGTGGAAACGTGTGCAGTCTGATGAGTCCACATTTCAAATTGTTTTTGGAAATCATGGATGTCATGTCCACGGGGTAAAGAAGAAAAGGACCATCCAAATTGTTGTCAGTGCAAAGTTTCAAAGCCAACATCTGTGATGGTATGAGGATGTGTTGGCGCCCATGGCATGGGTGACTTGCACATCTGTGAAGGCATCACTAATGCTGAAAGGTAAATACAGATTTTGGAGCAACATATGCTGCCATCCAATCTTTTTAAGGGACTGCTTACTTTGGTGAGACATTGCCAAGCCACTTTC
The DNA here is from genome assembly GCA_037902135.1 of Cetoscarus ocellatus. Lineage (NCBI taxonomy): Eukaryota > Metazoa > Chordata > Actinopteri > Labriformes > Labridae > Cetoscarus > Cetoscarus ocellatus. The sequence goes on from JBAMNC010000443.1 coordinate 842,250, forward strand.
TGCAGGTGTGACTGAAAGGTGGCTTTGCAGTAAAAGAGTACGTGTGCTAGAACGTCCTGCCTGCAGTCCAGACCTGTCTCTATGGAGACCTTGGATTACTGAGCAAATTATGTTGAACATCAAGCATGAATGAATTCCACCTACAAAGCTTCATCAATTATTGTCCCAGTTCCCATGCTTACCGAGTGTTGTTAAAAGGAAAAGAGATGGAACAGTGGTAAATATATGTAAATATCAGAGGAACAGCTGAACAAGTAACATGTTGTTTGCATGTTGAAAGTTTTTCATCCTTTTTCTGTTTACTGGTACGGCCTTTCCCACTCCTCTGTTGATACTTTGAAAGTCATTTAACTTTTGCAGTTTGAGGAAAATTCAGCCAACAAAAAGATCTTGTTTATCAGGGGACTTTCATCTGGTGGTCATTATAAGAAAACAGCTGAGGACCCTCTGATTGTTAACTATGGTGAGGCAATGAGCCTCCTCAAGAGCAAGCTGACCAGTGCTGATTTTAGCTCAGGATCTGACCTCTGATCATGCCCCCTCATGAGCTGGATCGACTCAACACTCTGATAAATGTGAACAGGATGAGTATTTTCTGAAAATATCATGGAGGCTGATTTTATTGATGATTTATTCAAACTCATGATCAGGTTGACATTGAGCCAAAGTGTAACCTGACGGAAATTCTGGCACACAGGTACACGCACACATACACTGGCAGTCTGGTGTGTCAGTATGTAGACCAGCTGGTATTACTGTATCACCTCCCACACTTCACTCTGTTCAGACCTTAATCACGTTACAACACACACAGGCATACACACACTAACACACTCAGAAAAACACACACACAAACACACACTACAGGACTTCAATAGCTTGTCTGATCTGAACAAGATGAACTACATTTGCAAAAATTGTGTTTAAAATAGGAATGAAAGAAAATGAGGACAATACCTGTAAAGTGAAATTTCAAAAGAAGAAACAATGTTAGTAAAGATGGCCACTATATTATTGCTCTTTGACCTAAAATTGCTGTGGATACTTGAATAATTGTCTTGATGCAACACTCTGGAAAAAAAAATAGGGATACACAATATTTGATTTCTGCTGATATCCAATATGCACGAATTTCCAAACTCTTTAATGCTGATATAGACTTTTTTTTTGTCAATGTCTCCACTGTACTAAAACTGACCCATTTGTTTCATGATGACAGTCTATGTGAGTGATGGGCAGATGTTAAGTAAGAAAAACAATATTTAATTCTTTAATAAATCCTAATTTTTAAAATTAAAATCGGAGATTCAGTGACGTTGAGGCAAACCATTATGGTACATTTTTAGGTTCTGGCAATATTATTTACAGTCAATATATTTGAGATGTATAGCCAATACATGGGGCCAAACTGCTGGTTGTAAATATAAAAAAAAAATCACATCTGCTGGTGCTGATGATCAGCTTTTTAGGCAGTAATCTTCTGATACTGACATTGCTCCAATAATAAATACCAAGCATGCCTGGTTCAAAACTTTTTACCAAATAAATGATGACTACAGACAAAGGAATAAAGAGAAAAGATCAATTTGAAAGACATAAAAAGTATGTGAAACATGTTTACAGCACATACATTATTGTATTATTACCTAAACTAAAACAGAAATACATACCCTGCCATGTTTGAATAAGCTGTGGATATAAAGTGATTTGTTCACTGCTGCTTTTCCTCACAAAACAATGGCCTATGGAGTGCTGAGGGTCCTCCATTGTTGATTTTTGTTTACGATCATGCTTTACTGCAGACCACTGTGTTGGTCGGCTGTGATGTCACGCTCTCATAGAGATGGCGTGACCCTCTCTTTCTTGCTCAATTCTCCACCCTCAAAGTGAAGGTAAGGGTGGCAGTGGAAACGTGAGTGAGATCAGGGCTTGCCACTCCAAACTGTACCCAACTGTACTGAACTAAACCAGACCTCCTGGTGGAAATGCAGCTTGTGACCTTGTACGATTACCGGTCTTTGTAAAATCTCAGTCTGCGACTAAAAACTCTGCTGACAAATTGCCCTAAGATTGGGAGAACGTGTCAGGCTGCCGTCTTTAGAAAGTCTTTACAAATTTAGTTAAGTCTGCTACTATGTGGTAGGCATAAGAAGACCAACATGCTCCTGTATTTAGCTCTTCATGTTCTTTTTAACTGTGTTAGAGGTCAAATATCAAACATCAACCCCTCAAAAGGGACTTCTTTGTGCTCCACTATTCAAGTTACGATGTAAGTTTGTGGGGTGAAGCGTCTTGCTGCTGATTAAACCACCAGGTGTCTGTAACATTCGTGGGAGGAAACATGTTTACTTGTTTTCTTCGGTCTGAACTTGAGAGTGAGCCTGTACTCTGCTAGTGACGCCTCCACACAGGCAGGGGAGCAACAGGCTAATTAACAGACTATTACTCTGCTGCTCTCTGGAGCCACTGTGTGTGTGTGTGTGTGTGTTATGAAAGATGTGACTAAACCTCACGACAGCCTCATCTTTGCTGCAGAGAGCCAACAACATGCAGCACACACTCCTCAATCTGTTCACACACATGTAGATACACACATACACACACCTGACCCAGAAGTGACGTCCAAGCAGCACCTTGTTGCTGAGGAGGTTGATTTTATTTTAAGAGACTGGTCCCACCTCCCCTGGTCCATTTCTCAATGTCACATTTTGATGAATGGCCTCGCTTCTTCTCCAACTTATGTCCAATGTTTTACACAGGAAAGTGTGTGTTTGTGTGTTCTCTCTCCCTCTACATTTTTATTGGGGCAGACTGACTTATTTTATTATCCTGCCCCGATTCTCTATCGCAGAAACCCTCACATATTGTGTACCTCTGCACCAGAGGGTTTGTTGTCTTTTTCCTCCGATTTGTACATAGTCCACCTGTGAAGCATCACATCCACACCACGGCTTTGCTCCCACCAACACAGCAGGGGCAGCCCTAGGAGCTTGAAACAAAAGATCATAAAGATCACGACAGAACAACATCTACACAAGATATTTGTGGGTATACAAGAGAACAGGAGAGCAACATGTAAACAATATTTTATATTTCCTGCCTTACGGTGATTTGCTGTAGGCATTGAAATTGTTTCCACAATTTCTGCTGTATTTTGAAATGACCTGGAAACTCTGAACGCTTGTTTCGTTGTGTTTGGTCAACGTGCTTGGCAGAGATTGACGTACAATACGCGTTGAGTCTATTTCCTGCGTGAGGTGCAGGCTGTGGAAACTAACTGATGAAAGGACACACAATACATTTATGAGAGACTTTTAGGTCTAGCATTTTAAAGCCTATTGATTTTGTGAGTTGAAAGGTCGAGGCAGCAGGTGCTTTTGTTTGACTGCGGTGTGTTCTTTTAACTGAGCATCGTGTGAAAGCACCGTAAAATAAATATGATTCATATTTTTGAAAAACTTTGCAGCCCTATTGTCACATTTGAGCGCTGGCAAATTTTGAATTCTGTATTTGTATTTTGTGCAAATTCTATGTTACCTCTTTGACACAAATGCAGTGTAATCCTTTCAACTTCTGGTGTTATTCAATGTAGATGACAACACTACTTCTGCTATGTTCAGCATTTATTCTGGCTACCTTAAAAAAAACTGAGAAACTTTATCTAACAACAATGTGTAACTGATAAAAAGTCCTTTTCACGCCTCCCCTTGTATCTGCAAGGAAACAAAGAAAGGAGAATAAAAGAAATCCCAAAGGCATCTTTCCTGTCTCCTCCTGCCTGTTAGCATGTTGGCACATTGCTGCATGTGACAACAGGGCTGCAGTTTTTGCTAACATATGAATAAACACTGCTGTGTGATTAAGTGCATGGATTCAGCTGATGAGATGACACAAAGAACAGCATCACACAGTGGAAATTTTCCAATAGATTTAATTTTTGGACAGAGGGACAAGTGTAATATCAACTTGAAATCCAATTCAAGGCTTTTACTGTTTGGCTTTAATTGAAGCAGGTGTGATGCGCAACCGTTTCAGTGAGGCATACAGCGTTACTTGGGAATAACACTGACTGCCTCAGCACACAGACTGGAAGCATGATTAGAGCTGTGGAGGTTATCAGGTCTGTTATAATGTCATAAACCTGCAGAGTTACTCATTATGGCCTATAAACCAGTCTGCAGGGATACAGAAGAGCCCCCACATTATCAGGTAGACAAAAGGTTATCTTAATGACCAGTCTGAAATGAGCAGTTGAAGGGTTTTTGTCATTCAAAGAGTAAAAGCACTCTGACACATCACTTTTCTGACAGGACAGTAAACTGTTCTGTGATTGTGGAACAGTGACCTAATGTTACCTAACACTGCATCCGCAAATGAGAATTTAGTTTAAATCATTTTTAGAAACATTCTCAGTGGTGGACAAAGTACCTAACTTCAGTGCTTAAACAAACATCCTCCTGCTCTGATATTACTTCAAAACAAGAGAAAAATGCCATCAGATCATTATTTGCATATGAAGTACTTGCTTTGAAAAATAAGTAAGTTTTACTTAAGTAATTACTAAAACATTCTCAACACTAAATTCACAATGCATGAGTGCAGTCCATAACATTCTGCTACACTGTGTTAATTTAAAAATATATATCCTCTATCCTCAAATGATACAGATTTTTAGATTTGGAGCTCCAAATTACATAAATAATACAAAGAAGCTGATGACCATGAAAACCATCAGCCAGGCTTTGCACAATGAAAAACTCATTTATAACAGCCATTTGAGGAGGTACAAGGCCTCAAAAATAATTCAATAGAAGTGGCCTATTCTTATTCCTGGTGCCTTCTCCTTTATTCGCCTCTCAGCAGTCAACATGCTAAAACATAAAAAGAAAAGGACTCTAAACTATCTGATGTCCTGCAGTATGTAATCATTATGAGTGCCTAGATCACATTTTTTATCTGCTTAACACCAACACAGATACTAATGGGGCCCAAGATGAAGTTTGTGCACTGCAAACAGAATAAACACTTAAAGCAATACTAATCATTTTTCATTTCAAAAACCTGAAACATAAGCACAAGACATGGCCATGTGTGCTCAGGTGGAGAATCATCATCCTCTGTCGTATCTGCCATTACTAACACTGAACTGAAGTACTTGATGTGATCTCACTGGCATCATGTCTTTAGTGCTAACATTAAGAGATGTGATGTACAAACCCAAATTCCAAGTTGGGACGTTGTATGAAACATGAATTACAACAGAATACAATAATCTGCAAATCCCTTTCAACCTATATTCTACTGAATACACTACAAATATAAGATATTTAATGTTCAACTAATAAGTCATTCTATACCCAATCATGACACTCACCTGTCTCACATTAACCTGTTTACCTGTGGAGTTTCCCAAATAAGCATTTTTTTGAGCTTTCCCCAACCTCTCCAGTCTTTTGTTGCCCCTGTCCCAGCATATTGGAGTATGTCGCAGGCATCAAATTCAAATCAAATTGCCAAAAAAAAAAAAACAATGTTTAAAAGGTTTTCAGTTTTAACAGTAAATTTTTGCCTTATGTGATGTTATTAATTGAACATGGGTCAAATGCATTTACAAATCACGGTGTTCTCTTTTTATTTATGCTTTACATAATGTCCCATCTTCAATTGCAATTGTGTACAGGTACAGCAACACTGCAATGAAAAACCATAAACGGGCTATTGTTTTTTGGATCAGAAGTTTGGAAGGAAATTAGATTCATCAGCTGATTTCAAGTAAAGAATAAAATATGGTGGAGTAAAAGGTACATTTTTTGTTTCTTAAATGTACTGAAGTAAGTAGTATAGAGTAAAGATACAAAAAGGGTAGTAAAGCGCAGTACAAAAAAACAGTTTACTCTGTTACAGTTCACAACTATAACTTCTCAACACCAAATCCCTTTATGCTTTCAAAGTTGCTTGACACCATTTTATTAAAAAAAGGTATAAACACTAAAAGGCTAAACATAGCACCAGAATTGCCTTCTGCTGGTTGCACTGGTTATTGTGACCATCACAGCTAAGGTATTTGACAACAGCCATATTTTCGTGCCTTTTCAAGCCATAATATTTATGTCCCGTTGTGCTTCACCTCAATCATTACGGAGATGCATGGGGGAACAAGTTGATCCCCATTTGCCCCCTCTCAAGAGGAAGCATCTGAGGGGTAATACTGGAGAGACAGGGGCATGCGGTCTCAGCAGGAGACAGGAGTGCTGTGAGTGAGCGTGTGTCTCTACCTGCACACACATTGTTGTGCACACCCAAGCCATATGGTGCCCTAAACTAACACAGATATCACGCCCTTACAGATTAATGTGAATGTCTCAAGGTGTTAAAATGGCGGGGCTTTGTTGCATTGCCTTTGCACATTGGCACAGGGAACAGGCACAAAAAAGAACTCAAAGTTTACAGCTGTGAAAAAAGCAGGCAAGTTACTCATTACCCCTGATTGTTTCTATAAAAGGTCCTGGTGTGTTTGGCTGGTAGCTGATAAGTTTAAGATGAACCTCCTCATAACTGAACCTCTGGCACAATGTTTGAGCGAGTGTGAAAAGCTGTACTTCAGTGTTATAAAAAAAAAACGTTCATGTTTACTAACTTGTCGTCTCTCTCCCTTTGTCTTGTTTTATGATGGAAAAGTTTCATGTCCAAATAACCCTCCATCTCTATGAAGTGGTACATTTCCATTGCATCATCACATGCATGAAAAGCTTTCCCTTCTATTTAAGGGGAAATGATGAGAACAGAGGAAACAGCATATTAAATACACAATTTCAAGCTCATGTGCGTACAACAACCCCCTTATATGAAGTACATTCTTCATATAACTCAATTAATGAGGGTGTGATCATCTTTTCTCTGAGGCAAGTTTCTAAAAATAGGGCACAGCAACAGAATGTGTGATTTCATACGTGTACGCATACAGTATGTGTCATGTACGTTAGGCTGCTGAACCTGATGTCAGTGATCACCATGACAACCTCAAATGTCTCCAAGTAAAAACGGTAAATCTGAAAATTGATCCGGCTGATCATATTTTTAGAAATGAACCATTCCCTCCTGAGTTACTGAAGCAAAAACTTTGACTAAAACATTAAGAACAAGCCAAATGCTTCACTGTGAAATAAATCAACATATGATCAACAAAATATAGAACTTATTCAGTATGCATCGTGTTTGTTCTTTAGGGAATAGAATATATATTAGAAAACATTTGTGGCTAGATTACAATGAAAAGAAAAGTAACATCAGCAAAACAATAGTTTTCAAAGAGTTCAGCATGATTGCTGGGCCTTTTCTCCATTTCTTTGTATTTTGATTGTTTCCATAAGAGGTCCCATGTCCTAGATGAGGATCAATATGAATAAATGAGGTTAAAAGAAAGGATGGATGGAGAGAGGAGAGGGGGAGGTTGATTCGAAGGTGGAGTATGTCACAGCTCACTGGGGGGCCAAGTCCCTGTGACGGTTGTTATAGTAACCATGGACAGACTGTGGAGACGACGGGGGGCCATGATGTCACAGGAGCAAAATAGACTCCCTAAGTGAGAAAGATGAGATATAAGTGGATGTTTTTCTCCATCAGACCTTTTACTTCTTACACCACCTGTGAGGAAAACAGGCCCTGTTTGAGATCCTTGTATATATCATGTGCTGTGTGTTATACAAGTCCACAGACAAGATATAACTCATGCCAACATTTAACTTTAATTTTTTTTTGTATGACACTCAGCAGACTTAAATTCAAGATCTGTTGTTAAATCAAGCAGCACAAGACAAACAGGTCAAGACATGTTTGACCTGCAAGAAACCAGCCAGCAAGACTGAATTACAAACCTCAATGCCAATTAAGCTGGGACATTGTGTAAAACTTAAATAAGAACAGAATACAATGATCTGCAAATCATTTTTGACTTTTATTCAGTTAATTGCACTACAAAGACAAGATATCTAATGTTATAACCAACAAACTTACTTGTTTTTGCAAATATTCACTCATTTTGAATTTGATGCCTGCAACAAGTTCCAAAAAGCTGGCACAGGATCTGATGACACTCAAAATGTGAGGTCAAGGGTATGATGCCTACAAAGTAGGAGACAACACTCCAAGAAGACTGTTTCCTCACCCTGACTTCACTGTCGTGCTGTCGGAAGGGGGGATTTTGGCATATTTTTTGGGGGGTGCTGCCTGCACAGTTATTTGTGTTGCTCATTCCATAAATGCACGATCCTTACAGGTTGAACCTCATTGTAAAGGTGACTGATCACACTTTCCAGCAATATAAAATACAAAACAAACTGGTGTTATAAAAAGGGGGAGAAATAATCCACTGGAAAAACTTTTCCAAACTAATTCTGAGGGGTATATTTACTGCTTTGAGGGGGATAGAACGAACACAGAAAAAAATAAACTCTTAAATTTGTAATAGTTATAACAAATTTATGATTAGCTATGATTACAAAATGTCCTCATTAATGATGTTTTTCACGTCTGAGAACCTACAGGCTAATTGAAAACTAATATTATTTTTTAGAAGAATCTCTAATCTTGAACCTTTCAGCAGTTTTTAAAGGGATAGTACAGTTTTTTTGAAGTGGGGTTGTATGAGCTCCATATAGCCACTAAGTACATTAGATGCAGTAGAAATTTCTCTCCTCTCCCTCAGTAAGCCACAATTTGTAAAAGTTTGTGACGCAGAACCAGCCACAAACAGGGAAGTATTGAACCAAATACAAAGGGTATTTTCCCGGCCTACAAGAACTCCCATCAAAAAATAATACCACAGTTTAAGAGTACTCTACCAAGAATTTTTTTTTAAGTGCATTAACTTTTCGGAAAAATAAAGTTTATCTGGAACTAACCCACTCATGTCAGGTATTCCCCTGCCCAGCGCTGCTGCGAAGGAATGATAAACGTTATTTTTCCAAAAGTTAATGCACTCAAAAAAATTTCTAGGTAGCGTACGCTTAAATTGTGGTATTATTTTTTGATGGGAGTTCTTGTAGAAAATACCCTTTGTATTTGGTACAATACTTCCCTGTTTGCGGCTGGTTCTGCGTCACAAACTTTTACAAATTGCGGCTTACTGAGGGAGAGGAGAGAAATTTCTACTGCATCTAATGTACCTAGTGGCCATATGGAGCTCATACAACCCCACTTTAAAAAAACTGAACTATCCCTTTAATCATTAAAATGCAATTTTGAGACATCAATGTGAACATGAATGTCTTTTTCTAACACAAATTCATAAACATCAGCCACATCACAGACAGCGCCATGTTTTTTTTAGAGGCAGCATTTTAGCCTTCAGGGAATCACACTGGCAACCTTACAGCTCCAAAACCATTTCTGTAGCCTTTAGGCTCCTGCCAGCTTGCTCTCTACGCTGGGTCAGTTATACAAAGTGTTGCACAACTATTGTGGTAAAAATGTTTCATAAGCCTGAGCAGTAAGCAGGAAGGTACAAAGACCTGAACCTCATTTTTGTTTGATGATTAATGGTTTGAAATAATTGCTCCCCTCTTTATCTCGCCATCGTACACACACTTTGAAGGCCTAAACGCCTATAGACATCAAAGCTCAGAAACATCTGACAGTATTGTAATGTGTAATTAGGACATGTTCAGTCCATGTGGAGAGAGAGAGAGAAGAGAGAAGACAGGAGAGATTGGTGCTGTGTCAAAAGAAAAGAGGTGTGTTTGCTTAACGGAGAATCGTGAGAGTGTACATGTGTGTATGTGTGTGAGTCTGTGTGAGTCAGTGTTTGTGTGTGTCAAAGAGTTCTTCACAGGTTCTTGCTGCCTAAGAACCAAACGTAACATCCAGTCTGCCACTTTGAAGAGGTTATCCAACTCTGACTCACAAAGCTGAGGAGAACACAGCTCTCTATAGGCTCTATAGGCTGCAAAACATGTAACACTGCAGGCAACGGATCATCAGTGATTTAAACTAAGGAGTGGTTATTACCAAGGTTTATGAGTTCATCCTAAAAAGTGAAGTTCTGCATTTTAACTTTTTCTGTGGCCAGAAGGAAACATGAATCAACCTGCAGACTGACAATTAAAGGCAATACCTGCTGATGGAGCACCTTGAACTTATTGACAAAATCTCACCATCTTACTAGAACCACCACATGTTGGTTATATACACTGAAAATAGGTACGAGCCTCCTATTGGACAATTACTGCATGGGCGATTATCTTTCAGCTGAACTGTACTGAACCAACCAGAACACTCAGTGGAAATGCACCAAAGGTATGAGAACTTTTGTCTCTTATGGGTATGAGTTAATGCCCACTTTATTCCAGCTCCAGAGGTAGTATCAGAAGTGTAATGGATGTAGTCATGTTGAGAAGGGAGCATGTGGGGCCAGGGGGAGGGGAAGCGCTGTGTAAGGGAATTTCTGCATCTGCGTGTGTAAACCTCCTGCTGTACCATGCTCTATTGTGCTTCCTAAAAGACATATTGCACAGAGAATTAACACAAAAGTCATGTCCTTGTGGAGCCAATATGATCCACTGTATACCTTATCTTAACACACAATCGTGCAAAGAACATTTCACTTTTCATCTCAAAGAGGTCAAATTTTGCCTTTAAATGTTCCTATATTGATTTTTGATGACTGTTAGGGTATATACATAATCACTAATGTTAAAAACCGTCTAGTTTTCATATTTTGAGTACCCCTGATCCAGCTGTATTCTCTCTCTGTCTGAGACTCTCTGTTCAAGCTCCTGTCAAGGCTGTCTTTTCCAAGTGGGCCAAGTCTGTTCTGATTTTTTTGGTTAACAGGTCTAATTCTGTGGTGATTGGTCTGCTCAGCACTGCTCCACACCATGTTGTCAACAACTATGCATTCTGTCTGTGATCCATCTTCGGCAATGGCTTTGTTACTGCAAGCCAACGGGCTTAAACTGATGACAACAATGGTAGAAAGTCACACTTGAAGGTCTCTTCAAGGGGCAGAGGAAACAAGACATTTTGAGCAGCTAGATAGAGGTGGTCTTTCATGCAGGACAGACATGTTAAACACACTATCAATCAATCAATCAATCAATCAAACTTTATTGATATAGCACTTTTCATACAAGAAAATGTAGCACAAAGTGCTTTACAAACAGACAGATAAATTTAAAAAAAATAGAAGGAAGTATGACCCAAACCACTCCGCCCAACCCCCTACCTCACCCACCCTGCAATCTATAAACAATATTGGTAAAATGCATCACAAACAAAAGACGTACCCAGAACTCACCGAGGAAACACCATCTTAAAGGTTTAAAATGAGTAAGCACAGGGGGTTGGGTTAAAGTGTTAAATTAAAAATATCATCAAATAGAATAAAAAATAAATTGAAATGAAGTAAAAAAAATAAGCAAATAATAAAAGGGTGCTGTAATAAGAATAAAAACACTTACAGCAATTTCTTCAATCAGGGGAATAAAACACTTAAGAAGAACTTGGGTAAAAAACAATAAAACCAAAGGATAAACGACTAAAAAATAATTCTGAGGGTAAAACAGAATAAGATAAAACCTACATTATGAAAACAGATTAAGGTACATTAAATTCAGGTAAAAGGGGCATAAAGGCTGAAAAGCATAACATAACCAACTTAAACTGTAAATATTCTTTTAAGGTTTGGCAACTTTGTGCAGCCTGCTCATGTTTTGTGTCTGAACCTAGAGATAAACCATCAGCGTGTTAATGTGTCCCAGCCATCCTTGTATTTTTTTTATCATGACTCTATGGAGGAAAGTTTGACAGACCCCTGTTTTCTGGATTCTTTGTGCTTGGGAAGCAGGAAATGTGATCAACTGTTATAAAAAGTTAAGATATTTCACATTTGATCAGATGGAAAAGCACTTCCTGAGTGCTTATGATATAAAAGTCAAAAAGTTGTAGTTATGCTAAGTGTAGGACCCTCAGACTGTCTACTCACTGTAAAGCGGTCAAAGTAATCCAAAGTCTGACGCCATCTTAGTTATCCAACCAAACTTTAAATCTTCCCTCCTACACTCAGAAAGACAGTACTGGAGACAAGTCTTCCCCCACACACGACAACTCAGCATCTAATAGAACTAATAGATGATTCACAGCATTATGTAACACACACTGGCAACCAAAGAAATGAGAGGAGAGGAGGAGACCACAGAGTTCAGAGGAATTTGTTCCTTTGGGAGGATAGAAGGCCAAAGGCTGATGAGGAGAGATGTCTGGGCACATATGTGGACAACACAAACAATACTTCAGTTTGCTCAAGGCACTACATTTAAACAAGAGAGAGAAAGCAGAACCATATGTCGGGGAGAAAGAGATATAAAAAGAGAATATGGGGTTTGTAATTGAGGTAGCTCACTCTATTGTTTTCATGCTTTGAAGTTGTTAGTACTGCACTTATCAGCAACTTGACTGACTATACCTGTTCAACCACTCATTGATACAAATCACGTTACAGCAACTAAATGCACTTAGGCAGGTAGACCTGGTCAAGATGATCGATAATTCAAACCAAGCATCAAAATGGGGGGAAAAGGTGATTTAAGCGATTTTGAAAGTGGCTTGGTTGCTGGTACCAGACAGGATGGCCTGAGTTATTCAGAAACTGCTGATACGTTTTAACCAGTTCTCCAGGAAAGAATGTCATATTAATGCTGGAGGTTACAGAAAGATGACCAGAGTGGTTTGAGATAACAGACAAGCCACAGTAACTCAAAAAAACCCTTGTTACATCCAAGGTAAGCTGAAGACCATTTCTGAACACATAACACATCCAGCCTTACAGCAGGTGGGACAAAGCAGCACAAGTCTTCACTGGGTGCCACTCCTGGTTGCTAAGAACAAGAAACTAAGTATAACTTGCACAGGCTCACAAAAATGGGACTACAGAAGTTTGGACATTTAGACTGGTCTGATCAGCCCAAATTTCTGCAGCAACATTCAGATGGTGTGATCAGAATTTGGCCTAAACAGCATGAAAGCATGGATCCATCCAGCCTTGTTTCAACTTATCAGGGTGCAGGTGGTGGTGTAACGGTGGTAGGGATATTTTCCTGGCACACTTTAGCCCCCTTAATTCCAACTGACTAAGGGTTAAACCCCACAGCCTACCTGAGTATTGTTGCTGACTTATGTCCATCCATTTATTACCATCTCCTTATGGCTACAGCAGGATAACGCACCAAGTCACAAAGCTCAAATCATCTCAAACAGCATTCTCTAACATGATAATGAGTTCACTGTACTTCAACAGCCTCCAGTCACCACATATCAATCCAGTAGTGTGATGCGGTCATGTCAACATGAATCAAAATTAGGCTAATTCAGAAGGCAAAAGAGAGTCCCACATAGCACTAGCAAGGTTTGCCATCACCTACATTTTGCATCTTGACCAAGTATTCATGACAAATGATCATTTTAACCTTGATCCATGCTCTAGTGCTTGAAGCAGATTTGTTCAGTTGTCAAAATAAATAAATAAATAAATAAATAAAACCATAACTAAAAGTGTCTGAAAGTATAACAAATCATATACTGCTGCATACCTACAATATATTTTACCTTAAACTTCATTAGAGCTGTCTACATGCAGCCACATGTAGATTTCATGATAAATAGTCATAAAATACAAAAACAGCTACTGGCACTGATGTGAGAGGGATTGATGCTCAGAGCAAAGGCTGTTTATTCATTAGACAAAACAAGCATTTACCTGGGGGCCTGTTGCTGCGAAGGGTCTTAAGATAGAGTCAGTAGAGGTGACTATTATATATAAGGCATATCTCTGAAAATACTATTTTTTATCATGTTTTTTTTAATGCACATCATCATTTAAATTGCAGTAATAGGTTATAATTTCTTGGCAATGTTGGCACAAGTGAACTAAACTAATCCATATGCTTATTAAAGGATTATGCTTTGCTTGAATTATGATGTATTTAAGACCATGTTTAACAATCGTGCTTTGTGTAGTCATTTGAAGTGTGTGTGTTCTGCTGAATGTTTGGTTTCGCAGCGATAAAACCTGCCGTTACAGGAACATGTAACTTTAAACTGAAGTTAAAGTTTATAAGTATGACTTGCAGCCTTAGCAGAGGGGTTTACTTTAATGTTTATGACCAAGCTGGAATCACTCTGAGTCACAGGGGAATCAAAACTAGTCCTTGTTTGTGTTTGTTTACAAAGTACAATGCGAGTCGGAATTATGTAGGAGTGATCACGTTGTGTTATTCTGACTCACCATGCATCCCTCTGTCTTCATCATCTCCATTGATGTCCTCGTCCTCATCATCAGAGATGTAGTAAATCACGCTCTCCCTCCTCCCATTCGAATGAACCTCTTCTATCTCAGACATCCTGAGCTGCAGGCGGCTGCTACCTCTGCATGGTCAAAACACCTGAAATCAGAAAAGGAGTCCAGACATAAGGAAAAGAATTTCACAGCATGATTTAAGTTTAGGTGCAAGTTTCATACTCTGCCTGTGTTTCTCTGTCATTTCTCAGTAGAGGCAGTTTGAAGATTTTCTCATGAGAAAAAACTCAGCAGGAAAGGGAAACTCCACAAGATTACTTGCTAATTTAGCTCAATCCTCATTCAAAAGCCTACATATATGCTTGTGTCAATAGAAGATAAGCCCTCAGGTGTGTAGACATGTTCCAAATAAAAGAAAGCACCTATACTGGGATCCATCCGTGGCAAACCATAGCATTCCCTCTTAAACATGACAAAGTTGGAACCTTGGTTCAGTTGAGAACTTTAATGTCAGATGGCAATCATCGATCTTGCATTTTGGGAGGCTGCCCAAGCTTCCAGTTGATCATTTTTAATTTAACAACAAATTAGTGTCATTCTTGAGGAATATTTTTTGCTTTTATAACTTCTGCCAAGGAGGTTATGCTTTTGTAGGTGACTGTTAGTTTGTTTGTTTGTGAACAGGATAACTCAAAAACTAACGAAAGTATCTGGATGACATGTTCAGGGAACTTTGTTAATGGCACAAGAAAAAAGGGATTCAATTTTGGAGGTGATCTGAATCCAAATGCAGATTTTTAAAAGACTTATTAACAGTGCAAAACAGAACAGTTTTCCCCATTGTCACTAACAACTCAAAAGTTTCTGAACTGATTTTGATGGCATTTTCAGGGAATGTTGGTCATGGAACAATGGAGCAGTGATTACATTTTGGTGATGATCCAAATCCAGATGTGGATTCAGGAATTTTTGAAAGGAGTTGTTGACAAGTAGAGCTATGGAAGTTTCCATGTTTTTGACAATAACTAACTCAACAATATTGGAAATGCCTTGGCAGAGGGCTGTGCTCTCGAAGCACTTCTAATTCATCTTAATTTTTCATGAGCTGAATACATGCTAGTTGACAGAATACTGCACACTGTATGTTATGTGTATCATGCATATGAACACACATTAACATGAACATGCAACTTAGAAGTTTGAAATATGAACACAGAAATGAAACAAAAACTAAATGGGGATTTTAGCCATTATCATAATTTTATATGCTATGTCACATTAATGCCAGTTTTAATAAAGTGACCGGTAAAAGAAATGGGTGGCAAGTATATTTTTTTAATCCAGCTGCTACAGTGGTAGGCAGGTGAAGAAGTTATTTCCAACCCTGCTCTCTATATGAGGCATATGACATAACCACAAGGCTTTCCAGGTCTGATTCCCCGTCAAAGGATAAAGCACCATGGAGGAGATTCCTGATTTTATTACATATTAACAAGTTCATAAATGTTTTATGTTCCAAGTATTTAAAAAAATCTAGAGTATGGTAAAGCACCAAATTACTGCATGTCTTCTACACCATGTGCTAAGATTACCTCTGGGATTTCGAACACTACAGGATATGACTGAAGCATTATCAGGACCTTCTGTGAGAAAGGGAGAAGAAAAAGCAAAGATCATGACCTGCAGATGAAAGTCAGAGCTGCAGAGCAGATGGACAAAAAGGAAATGTACTACAGAGAGGGAAAGATAAAGGGCCCTCTGGAGTTTCTGGATGCTTTTAAGGCTCCATTTCTCAGCTGCATGAAAATTATACTGTCATTATTCACAGGCTTTTCTCTGTGCCAGAATGAAACAATCATACACTGGAACCACGGAGGTCTGCTGTGCTCTTTATTTTCAGCTGTGGTTTGTTGAGAGCAAAGTTTGTTCTCTTTGTTTGTTGAAAAACTGTTGTATATGGACAACAAGTATTATGTAAATAGTTTGTTAAAAGAAGATTTCAAAATAGCCAAAAATATAATTGACAATTATAACACTGATATAAATCACTTACCCCCCAACACTGTTGTATCCTGTTATAAATACTATTAATTAATAAGAGTTTATTAATGTCAACACCTGCAATTTTTCCATAGTTTGACTGTATCCTAGGATGTCCCCCTGGGCTTCTTTATTTTACTGTCCAAGAAATGTAGGATTTGAGTAAAGAACTGATAAGCACAGGAATCTATGAACAGAATTAAAATCAAAAACATCAAAATGGCAACCAACCCTGGTCCTGGCCGCTCCATACAACCTCACTGACTTTCTCCACCATCACCCTCATTTTGGTAGGCTCCCCTGTTCCCACACCAACTTCTCTCTCCCCCACTCAGAACCTAGCACAGTACACAGGAGGACAGTACCCTCTCCATGTCCCATCCCCCCGAACAACCTGACACACCAGATGGACAGTTCAATGTGTTTCACTACTCCATCTGAGCCAATCACATTCATTGCGGGTCAATCAGATAATGTATTAGGCAGGTGCGAGTGTCACAGTGTAAAATACAAAACGTGACCCACTTTGTAGAACAAACTGCCGTCAAAACCTGTAAAAAGTGGAGCGAATATAGATATTTTATTGAGAAACGCTTTCAGTGTTGTTTGTTCCTCATTAACAAAGAAATGAAATAAAGATCTGTGAAAACTGCAACTAAGGCTGTTAGCATCTTTGCCAATCCCCATGCAACCAGTAACTCCCTTCTGTCGTCTCACTCCTAGCTCCCACCTCTTTTTGCTGTAATGGATGCTAATTGGGCCGGATAGAAATATCCTATCAAGTGCTTTCAGAGTTGTTATTTGTTTTATAAGATAAAACTTCAGATAAAACTGCTACTGAAGCTGTTAGCATCTATGCTAAACGCTGTACAAGTAGTCACTTCTTGCTGACGTCGTGCTTGATGCTCCTACCTCTTCCTGCTCTAAAGGACATCGATTGGGATGTCCCACTTCGGGCTGCTCACTGTCGTTGTAGATTGGAGCTTGGCATGACGTATCCGTCTTATCACAGACATGAAACTAGAAAGCATGCGCAGAGCGCAAATCTCTGCCAAGGCAGCTCACATTTTGCTGTTACACACTCAGAATAATGTAGATATCTTTAATAGTTAGATGGTAATTGAGGATAAACGATCATTTGTTAATGGCAGTTATCTGGATCACCACCAAAATCCTTTTTAAGTTGGGCCATAACCAACATCTCCTGAAAATTTCGGCAAAATCTGTCCAGTAGTTTTTGTGTAATCTTGCTAACATACAGATAAAAAAAACATATGCCCGCATAAACATAACCTCCTTGGCAGAGGCAATCAGGCTGATCTGGCTGCACTGTAAGGTTACCTTTGGAACTCACAACCCAAAAATATTGAGGACTGTACTATTCCTAATAAGTGCTAGCGACTCAGTATTTATACAAGCCT